>CAUYSK010045502.1:0-22264 GCA_963575035.1 Avahi laniger | reverse complement strand
CTCTGGAAGCCCCAGACTGCATAGCAGCAATTTGCTTACCGAGCTCACTGAGAACATTTCCTTTTACTTAAAACTCCTTTCTCGAGGCTGAGGCAGGAGGATCGCTTGAGCCCAGGAGTGTGTGGTTGCTGGGATCTTGGCTGACGCCACGGCACTAACTCTTGCCCAGGCAAAATTGTGAGACTCTTTCTCAAAAAACCAAAAAAAAAAACAACAAAAAAAAAGGTAAAGCGGGCACTCAAACCCAGGCCTGAGTGAAAGCAAACCCTGAGTTTTCTCACTCACTATAATGTACCATGTCACATAAGCAGAAGGATGACTGATTCCAGAGCAAAAGTATAGGAAGTAAATATTATTATTTTTATCTATAGTATTTAAAATAAGAACTAAGAAAAAGGAATTAAAGTAGTAGAATAACAGAAGAATTATACACTGAAGGGCAAACTTTGTAGAGAAAATTACAGATGACTGCAAAAATGGAGTTTCCACAAGGACGGAGACTACCCACATAAAGTAGGTTGAACAGCTTTGCGCTGGGCCACGTGGCAGAATCATCAGGGATAGGATCTACTCCCATTCTGGCTGGAAGAAAAAAATAAATACGGATGGCTCACTAGCTACTGAGGAAATGTCTAATTACCCCTAATATTGTTCTAGGCTGTTTCCATGGATTTTTCAACCCTTAAAAGTGGTTCCTATTGGTTTCTTCTGTTTCTTCTTGCTTCTAAGCAAGAAAAGGCTATGCTTGTAAAGACAGGTGTTCAGGCACGAACAAAGGCAGAAAAAGGAAGCATAAAGAGACTCTGTGGGAGAACAAAGGCATTTGATTTGATTCCTCCTGGAGAACCACAGCTTTAGAATTAAGAGAAAAATGGTAACAAAAAAAAGCAGGAAAAATTAAGAGAGGGGCTGAGGCCACCTTCTAAAACTCTATTTTTTAGAAATCAGAGTCAAGTGAAGGATGCTGATTCAAGAATTTCATTCATTAGACAAATGTTTATTGATTGCTTACTCTGTGCCAGGCACTGTGGCCAGGGCTGGCCAGGGGACAGGAGCATAGCTCCAGGCGAGCAGGGAAGACATAACTGCAAGCGTGTGAGTGTCATAGAAGAGGAAGTCAGGCTGCTCTGGAGGGTCTCAGTAATAGAGCTGAGAGGCTGAGGCCCTAAGCTAGCTGGGAGGAGGAAGCCCCACATTCTAGCTCCCTAACTAGACTGCAAGCTTTGCGGAGGCCCTGGACCGTTCCTTCTATTCCATACCCTTAAAGAATGCATCTAGGCCGGGCGCGCCATGGCTCACACCTGTAATCCCAGCACTCTGGGAGGCCGAGGCGGGAGGATCACTTGAGGTCAGGAGTTCGAGACCAGCCTGAGCAAGAGCAAGATCCCGTCTCCACTAAAAATAGAAAAATTAGCAGGGTGTGGTGGTATGCGCCTGTAATCCCAGCTATTCAGGAGGCCGAGGCAAGAGGATTGCTTGAGTCCAGGAGTTTGAGGTTGCTGTGAGTTAGGCTGATGCCATGGCACTCGAGCCGGGGCAACAGAACAAGACTATGTCTCAGGAAAAAGAAAAAAAGAAAAAAAAAAGAATGCATCTAGTTCTGTGGCTTGCAAACTTTTTTTTTCAATTATAATACTTTCATTATAAATGTTTATATCAATACAGCAAAATTACATTTTAAAGACACTGGATGTCATTAATTTGGATGTCACTAGTTTATTATAAAAGAGAGACATGGAAATTAGTTACATGATGAAAGATTTCAGAACTTCAGTGGAACGGACGGCTTCACGTGAGGCCATTTCAGTAGTGATTTATTTCAGTCTAGATACTTCCCAAGAATGTCGCCATCTCTAAACAAGAAATGATCACTGGCATCTAGAACTACATTGGTACCTCCACGGTCTGGATTCTGGGAGAAGAATTTTATCTCCAACTTCCACGCTAACCGGCTGACTCTCTCCACCCCTTCCTGTAGAGCCTGATCCAACAGCTCCTACTATTGCTTGTAATACTTTCCTTGAGATTTTTCTGGAAGCATCATGCCCCCTTTGGTTACAGTCTCAGCTGCATTCCCTTCAACTAATACTCAAAGAGGGCAAAAAACTTGGGCCTATCCTGCCCTGCCATGACTTGGGCCACCACAGCTCATACGCTCACTTTTAGACTGTTTTAAAGCAGCACGAATCCTTTCTTCAAACAAAATCTTACCTGACAGCCCAGTGAATTAAACAGGAAAAAGGAAAAGGACTTTGGTTTCAGCGGAGGTGGGAGCGTGGGGTCCTATCTGCGTCGTCTACCACTCCTGCCCTACCCTTTGTGCCACCCGAGGTTCCTTGGAGCTTAAGGGTTGTGCAGAGCACAATGCTTAACCCACCCATCTACCAACGCCACGCCCTCCATTCACAAATGGGAAAATGAGGTGCAAAGAAGTTAGAAAGATCTGCTCATTGCTTTCATAACCCCCAGAACACCTAGCACAGGTATTGTGGCATAAAACACGGATGTGGTCTCAGTGTGAACAACCGATGGGAGTATCCGGGTATAGTAAAAAGAACATAGACTTTGTTGTCAGAGGAGCCAAGGTTCCAGTACTGGTTATGCCATTTAATAAATACGTGTCCTTAAGCAAGTCACTTAACTTCTCCAAGCCTCAGTGACCTCATCTGTAAAATGGAAAGAACAATGCATCCTTCACAGCACAGGGCTTCCGTGAGGAGGAAATATGTTTAAAGTAATAATGAAATAATAATTATTCTTTTTATTTTAATAAAATAATTATTGCCATTTATCGAAGACTCCCTTTGTGGTAAGTACTTAGCCCAAAGGCTGGCATTTGATTAACAAAACCAACCCCCTTGCATCCTGCGCATCAAATCTCTTGCCCCTCGGCCCCTGTCTAAGGAAGTGTCCCCGCACCTCTGGGCTCCTCTGGTAGCACGTGCAGCACCACTGCTTTCTTCAACACCAAGCTCTCCCTTTCGAGGCGGATTTCACAGGTGTAGTTTCCCTGGTCAGCCTCTTGCACATCTCGGAGCAGGAGAGAACCATCATGGTGTGAGATGTCGCCCACCAAACACGCACGGTTCTGGAAGCGCCCCACAGCTACGCTAAGGTTGGCATAATAGTATAGCACATATTCATCCTGGAGGGCAACACGACATTGGAGAAAATCAAAAGAGGTGCCAGACCTAGGAGTCTGGATCCAAAGGACTCTGTTTGGTGAAGGCAGCACAGTTATCATCGTCATTATGATCAAAAATACTCAGTACTCAGTTAATAATAATAATGTACCAGGCAATAGTCTCATTCACACAAGGTCTGTGACTCATTTACTACAAAGACAAATGGAGAAATATGGTCCACACAGTTTTATTTTTGACACTTTAAAGTTAAATATGATACCTACTCTGAAGATCACTCTGGGGTTTCAAACTCACAGCCTTTGAAAACCATCTCTCATTTTCACCCTGTTTTCTACCATGGCCCCAGCTTAGATGGCATTCGAATGCTTGATCTAACCCTGGCACGGCCTGCTGGCAGCGTGTCATTAATACAAAAGAAGGAGTCATCAACAGGAAATGGTTCCAGGCTGGGAGGGGGAGTCCTGGGGAATTGTTATTTCTACTTGCACCATGGGTCTATTCCTCTTATAATAACAAATAGTAATAAAAATTTGGTAAGAATAGCATTATAGGGATCACGTGGAATATGCTCTAAACTACAAAAACCATATATCATTTGCAAGTGTTGGGATTTTACTGTTACTAACAAAGTACTCATGCCATATTTCACTAATGATCCTGCCATACAAATATCTTCGCAGACTCTCTGATGAGGCTGAATATGTTGTTCCCTGCTCCAAAGAGTTCTGTGAAAGAACCTCCCCCAGCCACACTGCATCTGCTAATCCTGACAATTCGAGCAGCCACAAAGGAGAAAAGGATGATTCTCCAGCACATATATAGGGTAGAAAAATGCTAAAAAAACCCATCCTCCTCCCCACCCAAAAATAGAAAATTGTGACATTGTTCTTATGCCTAGGTGAGAGCTCTTTGGTCTGGACCCTGGGAACCACCCCCCTCACCCACCTATGCTACTCTAAAAAGGGCAGGAGATAGAGGAAGGAAACTAAAGGAACGTCATGTGCACGTCCATAGGTCCCCAGCCACCTAAAAGTGAAGCATCATCATCGTTACTATTACCTTTCTCTTCACAAATCAGGAAGCTGGAGCTCAGCAAGGTTGGGTAACTTGCCCAGCCGATTAGGCAGCCAAGTGGCTGAGCCAGGAGGAGGCCCAGTTCTGACAAGCTCCAAAGCCCGGACTCTTGCAACACCACCCTCCCATGGCACCTGGTGCCTGGTCCTCTCTCTCCCCACTGTCCTGACATCACAGGCCAGGGGCTTCTACCGCACGGGGATGTTTCCTCCTTGTTACCTTGGCAGGCTCTCCCGATGACAGCGTCCAGTCTACCTTGGTCACGTGTTTCTCTTCTGTGCTCTGGAAAACACATCCCATCAGAGCTGAATCACCCACGTGGACTGCTAGCTCAGAGGAGGAAACAGTCAAGTCATTCAGGCCTGTCAACGGAAAAGAAGCCAAACTCTGTAAAATAATTTTAGAGATTTACTCTGAGCCAAACTTGAGGACCATGACCCAGAGCCACACCCAAGAAGCCTTGAGCAAGTGGACTCACTGTGGTTTGGTTACAGTCTGGTTTTATACATTTCAGGGAGACAGGAATTACAGATAAAGTCATAAATCAATACGTGGAAGACATACATTGGAAGGCATACGTATTTTGGCCCGAAAAGATGAGCCATCTCGAAGGGGGGACTTACAGGCTATGGACTGGGTTTAAAGATTCTTTAATTTGTAATTGGTTAAAGACAAGAAGCTTTGTCTAAAGGCTTGGAGTGTTTTAAGATAAGCAGCTCCCTTAATCAGAGACAAGCCACGGGGCATATATTCGGTGTGTAAATTGAGGACCTGCAGGTTTGTCTTGCATACCCTTAGGCCTATTAATAGTTTACAAAGGATGTCTCCAAGAAGGGCGGGGGGCATAATGCGGCATGTCTGACCTCCCTTGAGTGGCAGGCAATTTAGTTTTAGGATATCCCCTTGGCCAAGAGGGGGTCCATTCAGTCAGCCGGTGGTGGGGAGCCTTAAGATTTTATTTTACTGGCCGGGCGCGGTGGCTCACACCTGTAATCCTAGCTCTCTGGGAGGCCGAGGCTGGTGGATTGTTTGAGCTCAGGAGTTCAAAACCAGCCTGAGCAAGAGCGAGACCCCGTCTCTACTAAATTTAGAAAGAAATTAATTGGACAACTAAAAATATACAGAAAAAAATTAGTCGGGCATGGTGGCGCATGCCTGTAGTCCCAGCTACTCGGGAGGCTGAGGCAGGAGGATCGCTTGAGCCCAGAAGTTTGAGGTTGCTGTGAGCTAGGACAACGCCATGGCACTCTAGCCCGGGCAACACAGTGATACTCTGTCTCAAAAAAAAAAAAAAAAAGATTTTATTTTAGTTCACAGGCTCAAGGAATGATCTATAGAAGTCAAAGCCAAAAAGACATATCATTTAGACAGATACCTTCAACAACATAATCAGTCACCAAGTACTAAACACCCCCTTCCCTTGAGAATCCAACATAGACAAAGTACTCAGAGGCCACTCACTCAAACCAACATGACATCCCCCAGGCTAAGAGAAACATCCTCTGGTTACCTATTTGCCTCAAGTCAGAAAGTTTCTGCGATCTTCATCCTGCAATAAATGCTGTCTGGCTCCCTTCTCCTATCCAAATCCTTCCCCTTTTCTAGAATTCCTCCTCCCAACTTTTCTAAAGAATGAACGGAAACCCTGAAGTCCCTCCTTTCTGGTCATCAATTTAGACACCCACATCCACTCACCATAAACAGGAAATGGGATGTTTCTTGCTCTTAATTTTCCGCACTGGTTCCCTATCTGAAAAGCCAATTCATGGTACCTTTTGTTTACTTCCTCCTTTTCCTTTCTTTAGTTCCTTTATGAAAGCTTGCAAATGCAATATATGTAACCAAAATGTTTGTACCCCCATGATATTCTGAAATTTAAAAAAAAGAAAAAAATAAATAAAAATTTTTTCAAAAAAAGCTTATCTCTGCATTTGCTGGCTGCTTTTGGCTATGGTCCTGTAATTATTAGGCCAATGCAATCACAGCTTTCTCAGTGAATTTCCCTTGTGTTGGCCCTCTCCCCGCCCTTCTAGCTCTGCCAAAGTCGCAGCTTTCCAGCCTCAGGGCAGCTCACACAGGGACCTCCGACCTTATCTGCATGTTGCCCAAGCAATTTCAAGAGGTCACTAAAAGAGCAAACCATTACATTTCTGTTTTCATGCAAAGAGACAACAAAATCAAGAAAGACGCATTTAGATGCTGCCCGGTTCATATCAAAGAAGAGCCAAGGGAAGGCATTTGGGAATGAACAGAAAATGTACCCGAATTTTCATCCAAGCTGTTTCCCTGAGAGAAGCCAGTTCACTTCCTGCCCAGCAGCAGGCTCACCCAGCAGGGAGGACACAAAAGAAAACATGAACTCTAAAGCCTTTGGAAGGAATTATTTTCAAAGAAATCAAAATTAGCTCCAACAACTCTTTGGAATTTTCCATGAGGAAGAAGTGAGTGAAAGTAGTTAAAAGTATAAGAAGCAAATTTAATTTAATGTTAAGAGCACTGAATGTAGAATTAAACGGAGAACGGTCAGAAAGGAACAGCAGCAACCACAGCGAAGAGAACCTGATGTCTGAAGGGCAATCTTAGCAGAGACATGGCTAAAGAAAATGAGATTTTCTACAAAAAAGGAACACCTCTCCACACAGAAGTACGAACGCCTGATGCCACTACGCCGCTATAGATAGAGGTGGGCTAGCTCTCTGCCTAGAAGAGAGCTTGCAAACCCTGCAAGCTGCTTCCCAGACCTCTGGGAAAATGTCTAAATACCCTGTGAGGTCATCATTCCCCTGCTTCTGTGGGAAAAGTTCTCCAATACGTACTATTTTCGTGTGTATGTGTGTTTTGCTCCTGGAATTGGAGCAAAGGCAACCCTCTTGTGTACTTTGCTGAGACAGTGTTTAGGTCACTATCCACGGTTCAAAAAATAATAATAAAGAGAAAAAATAAAACTCTGTGAGCAAAGCACCTGCTAATTTCTTCTCCCCACAGAGCTATATCCATGGAATAAAGAGAAAGCCAAGGCAGGGAAAGGATGAAAAAGTTAGGAAGAAGTGAAGATGAGCAGTAGCAAGTGGCCCTGAACCCTCAGGTAAGGTATGAACAGGAGACTCCAACCTGGTCTGAGCCGGCAGCCAGGAGAGGCTCCCCAGGAGGAGGTGAGCGTGAGGGGAAACCGAAGGATGAAGAAGCCGTGGGCAGGCTTGCTGGGCTGTCGGAAGGAAGTTTCCAGGCAAAGGAAACCATCGCCAATTGGGAAGGAGCTCAGTGCATTTGAGGAACTGCAAGAAGGCCCATGTGACCACAGCCTGAAAACAGCGAAAGGGGCTCTGGGCCTCTCTTTCTCTTTGGTAATTTCAGTTCCTGATCTGAAACCAGCTGCGGTTTTAAAGACAGCAATTTAAAGTGCAGGAATGCCATAGAGAAACTTCCTTTGTGTCACAGAAGAGGGTCCCAGAATACCTGATAAGGACCCAAAGGCATTTTATTTCCAATAGAAACAGAGGAAGATTTGGCTTTCCAAGAACATGCATGTTAACTGGCTTCTAAAACAGCTGTTTCAGCAAAACTAGGAAGTTCCACGTTAGGGTTTCCATTTTCAACAAACCCAGGGGAATTGAAAATATGTGAAATTGGCTTTTAAAAATACACAAGACTTACAAGAAATCAAATACTCCCCTTGGTCCCTTGGCTTCTACTTACCCAGTAACACTGGAATCAGGATGAGTTTCAGTGGGCAAAACATGCTGCTCTCGACTTTTCAATCTTAAGATAAAAGAAAAAAAAATCAGAAAATCATGTCAAGATGAGTTCATTCATTTAACAAACCAACAGTGAGTGCCTATGTGGGCCAGCCTCTGTCTGAGTACCAGGATGCAGCATTCAACAAGGAAGACAAAGTCCTGGCTCACTTGCAGGTCACATGTAGGGGGAGATGGGAAAAAAAGCAAACGAATGAATGAATACGAAAATACTACATGTCAGTAAGTCCTATGATGAAACAAAACAGTGGTGTTTGGAAAGTCACTTGGCAGATGCTTTAGATTGGCCATAAGGGAAGATTAGATGAAAACTGCTTTTCAAGAGAAAAAACGCAAATGATTACAGGATGCCCTTGAGATGACAACCCTAGACTCTCCACAAGCTGCACATTTCACACAAACAAAAAATTACGGAGATTTAGCCTGAAATTTTGACTCATCTCTCCAACTAAATTAGAATTACTACTTTTAAACATATAAAGAATGTTCAGGCCATGTGAGAAAGGAAATACAACAAATAAGGGGAAACTTTTATTTTCGATTTATTTTATTTTTTGAGACAGAGACTCACTCTGTCGCACTGGGTATAGTGCCGTGGCGTCAGCCTAGCTCACTGCAATCTCAAACTCCTGGGCTCAAGTGATCTTCCTGCCTCAGCCTCCTGAGTAGCTGGGACTACAGACACCGCTAATTTTTCTATTTTTAGTAGAGACAGGGTCTTACTCTTGCTCAGGCTGGTCTCGAACTCCCGACTTCAAGTGATCCTCCCGCCTCAGCCTCCCAGAGTGCTAGTATTAGAGGCGTGAGCCACCACGTCCAGCCGATAAGGGGAAATTTTTAAACTCAGTTAAGGTATTAACCAAGCTCCAGGACACAAAAAGCCACATGAAAGGTCCATAGTGAACTTTTGGTTCTGTTTTATTTTGTTTTGCTTTAACTTTGTTAGGGAAGGGCAGCATGGGTAGAATGAGAATTTGGCTGTGTGGGGGCAAAAGCATTTCTTTAAGGTCTGTATTATCTCTGTGGTATTAATTTTGTTGCATTCTCCGGCCCCTGGAAAGGGGTTCGCTGATCTACACAATGCCCCCAAATTTTCTTAGCCCAACAAAAGAACCCTAGCTCTAGGAAGTTACAATTCAACCAGTCTTGGGTTCCTGCCTACCACTGTGCTGCTCTCAGCCATGATCCCTGTACTCCTGGCCACCTTGCCACTGGAGGAATTCCACCTCAGAATCTGCTAAGAGGAAAGATCTCTTTATTGCATTAACATCAAGGTACCCCACCTGGCATCTGGTACATATAGCGGCCATTTGAATTTGTAAAAATGGATTACCTAAGAGATTCTTTACCTGTGTTCAAATCAACAAAATCTTCCACCTGGAAAACTAGGGTCAAACGGTTCCCACTTATGCAAAGAGGTCAGTTGAGCTTGCTGGCCTCAGTGTCCTTGCCTATAACATGGGGATATAACATCTCCAGGGAGTTGGTTGTGCTCCCTTCTCTGCCCCCAAATGGCAGGTAGCACTGGGGCATTTCCCCCAGCAGCTCACCACCTGCGTGGAGGGGTAACCACTGACTTACACATCTGCCACCAGCCCCTGCCCAAGTCTGCACGCGCTCAAGGGCAGCACCAGCTGTGTCTTGTTTATATTTGCGTCCCATTCCTGTGCTACAGCACCTGTAAAGTGCCTGGCACATACTAGATGAATGCTCATAGCTGCCAATGTGACCATTAAATTATAATCAACAGGCCGGGCGCGGTGGCTCACGCTTGTAATCCTACCACTCTGGGAGGCCAAGGGGGGTGGATCGCTGAAGGTCAGGAGTTCGAGACCAGCCTGAGCAAGAGCGAGACCCCCGTCTCTACTAAAAAATAGAAAGAAATTATCTGGACAACTAAAAAAATAAAAAAATATATATAGAGAAAAAATTAGCCAGACACGGTGGCGCATGTCTGTAGTCCCAGCTACTCGGGAAGCTGAGGCTGAAGGATCGCTTGAGCCCAGGAGTTTGAGGTTGCTGTGAGCTGGGCTGACGCCACGGCACTCACTCTAGCCCGGGCAACAAAGCGAGACTCCGTCTCAAAAAAAAATAAATAAATAAATTATAATCAACTTAAAGGCATCCTGCAACTCCGCCACTCCATTCTAAGAGGAAACCAGCCACTCTTAAAAGATTCTGAATCTCGTCACCAAACCCAAGTTGCTCAGAGCCACACTCAAACCATCTTCAAACAAATTCTAAGAAACATGCAATCTGATGAACAGAAGGTACCCGTTTTCAGCCCTAGTCAAATGCACCCTTAGAACTCCGTGAATGAAGAGAGAAACAATGATTTTAGCAGAAAAAGCACCGAATTGGAGTTTTAAAAAAATTTACTTCCGGGCTCCGATCTTTCATTAACTAACTCTTTGATCTTTGGGAAAATCACTCAACCTCTCTGGGCCTCATTTTTAACATTAAAGGATCAGACGTTTTTTGCCCCTAGTTAATAAAGCAGCACACTAGAAAATCAGCAGCTGACAGGTGATAAACCAGAGGTGGTCATAGGCCAGGCACTGTTTGAGTGCTTTACACATTAACTCATTTAATCTTCACGATAACCCTATGAAGTTTTACAGATGAGGAAACTGAGGCACAGACTGGCAAAGTGACTTGCCTAAGAACACGTAGCAAGGGGCAGAGCCAGGATTTAGACCCAGACATTGTGGATCCAAGCCTGGGTCTTTGCCACACTGTTTCTCCATGTTTGTGAAAGTAATCAATATTTTAGAGCAAAGCTTCTCTGAACTTTGTTTGTCAAAACGAGATAAATCTGCTCCCCCTGACTGAACGTTCTTCCAACCCCCATTGCTCACGGGTTCACCCAGTTAACTCCTATTCCTACTTAGATCTCAAATGAAATGTCATGTCCTCAGGAGACCTCTCCTGAACCATTCATCCCAGGTCAGATTCCCTAGCCACATGTCTCGATAGTACTGTTTTCCTTTCCTTTAGGCCATTTGTCGCAACTTCTAATTATCTATTTATTTGTGTGCTCCTTTGATTAAGGTCCTGCTCCCCACCCCCACCCCCAAGACTATAGTCTCCAGGAGGCCAAGAGGGGTGGGTGCCTATGGGCTACCACATCTCCAGGGCCAGCACAGTGTGAGGGACAGGGAAGTGCTCAGCAACTACTTGTCAGTTTGAGTTCATAATACCTTGGACATTTACCAAGAACACTAGTCAAGTTTAAATTTTCTAGTTAGTTGGAAAATATTTGGAAATTCCTACCTATATAACTATATACACAGACACACACAAATTCTGAACTTTATATGTACATATATATCTGAATAATAAAATTGTGATTTCATATATATAAATAAAATGAATCTTTTTAATAATCCAGCAAAAGTATTCAGAAGGACCTTAAGCACCTTCAAAATAGACATCATTTAAATTCTCAATTTCTACCCTGCTTCCTTCTCTTTCCAGATCCTGATTTATCTCCTTAGCATATGTTCTTGAGATAATACTGCATAGTAAATGATCTCATATGTCGGCCAAATGTTTTGATGTGAGCTTGTGGCTCTTTCATAATATAACTCCTGGCAAATATCTTCTATCACTTCTGGGGTGTTGTAACTATCAGGATCCCTTTTCTTATAATTAATAGGGTAGGGGACTAAAAATGGACAAATGGGCCAGGCGCGGTGGCCCGGACAACAGAGTGAGACTCTGTCTCAAAAAAAAAAATGGGAAAATGATCTGAACAGACATTTCTCAAAAGAACACCCACAAATGACCAAGAAATATATGAAGAAATGCTCAATATCACTAATCAGGGAAATGCAAATCAAAACCACAATGAAATATCCTCTCACCCCAGTTAGGATGACTATGATCAAACAGACAAAAGAAACAAATGCTGGTGAGGATGTGGAGAAAAGGGAACTCTTATACACTGTTGGTGGGAATGTAAACTAGTACAGCCACTATGGAGAACAGTATGAAGAGTCCTTGAAAAACTACAAGTAAGAGCACCATATGATCCAGCAATCCCACTACTTGACATTTATCCAAAGAAAAGGAAATCAGTATAGCAAAGAGACCTCTGCACCTCATGTTTATTGCAGCAGCATTCACAATAGCCGAGATACGGAATCAACCCAAGTGTCCACCAACAAAAGACTGGATAAAGAAAATGTGGTGTATATATATACACATACAATGGAATGCTATTCAGCCACTAAAAAAGAATGATATCCTGCCATTCATGGCAATGTGGATGGGACTAGAGGACATTCTGCTAAGTGAAATAAGCCAGGAACAAAAAGTTAAACACTGTATGTCTCACTCATATGTGAAAGCTAAAAAAAAGTTGATCTCCTAGAAGTAAAAAAAAAATACAACATAGGATACCAGAGCTGTTGGGGGGAGAGTAGGGAGAGATGTGTTAAAAGACACAAAATTACAGTTAGATAGGAGGTAGCTAGGAGGATATTGAACGTTTCCGAAACAAAGAAATGATAACTGTTTGAGATGATGGATATACTAATTACCGTGATTTGATTAGTACACATTGTATGTAATGAAACATTCACTATGTACCCCATAAATATGTACAATTAATGTGTCAATTAAATTAAAAAAATAATGTAGGGAAATCCTTTATTAAAAGGAGTTGTTCTGTAAAATTTGGATTCAGTAAAAAGTCCACACTCAAGTATCCAGAAGGCCACATGTGGCCCTAAGGCCGCAGGTTCCCCACCCCTGAATCGGTCTTTCCTGAGGTCAGGGCTGTTGTCAAGGTGTAACAAGTATGGACAATAGCTTAGTTCTCTTGGGAGATTTACGTCCCTGGCTTCTAAACGTTAAATATTGGCTTGTCGAGAATGGGGAGAAGGAAAACAGCGGGGTAACTATGTGAGACGATGGCTACGTCAATCTGCTTTTTACTATCTATATGTACCCATAACGTCATGTTTTATACCTTAAATATATGCAATAAAACTTATTCAGAAATAAAACAAAATAGTCTCCTCTAAAAATAAAAAAGGAACACAGCAAAGAAACAGGTTCTGCCATGAGCTCGAGGACAGCCAGTCACGGCTCTACCGAAAGCCACAGTAGACTTAAAAGCCAAAGCCTCATCATCCTTTCATCACATACTCTTACTATGAGCAAACCGGCTCCTCTTTTCTCTCTTTCTCTAACGTAAGTTACTCTACACTATAGAAACTAACACTGCACCCACAGACCACCTTGTGACAGTCCCCCTGCAGAGATTGTGCTCTCACATCCTAAAGGATTGCCCATGAAAGCAGCCTCCCTCTGAGTGAGACCCAAAGTCCCAATAATGGTTTAAGAAATAAAAGCAATGACTTGCCACGATGAAGAGTGCCCAGGAGGGGCAAAGCGCTGAAATCTTCCACAGTTGCAGATCCCAAGCCCAGCTGCAGAGCCTTCTGCCTGCACCCTCCGTCCAGCTCAGAGCAAACCGAATGCGTGCCTTCTGAGGTGGCTGCAGAGACGCAAACAGGAACCTCGCAATCGAGGTTCTCGTTTCAGTGGTCTGGCCCCATTACCCAATTTTATTTATACTTTCATTCTAAAAAGAGGTAACAAATTCAACTTACTGGGGCAAGCCTCACACTCCAGACCTCTGCAGGTATCATCTTCCCTTCTCTATTGCAAGCTCTCTGAGGGTAGGATCTTGAATGGCATCAGACAAACATTTGCTGAAAAAGAAGTCAGCATCATGCAGACAAAATACAATAAATTCAAGATTAACACAAAACATTTGGCTCTGTGTTTAGGATATAGGAAGCTCTCTTATTTTTTGTCTCAATGCAGAGGTACAATATAGCCAGGCAACCACCCAATCCCTGCTTCCAAAGATGCCTGCCCCATCTTCCAACTCCTCACTAGATGTGTAGATTTCCTCTGACTGTGTGACCTCAGCATTTCCAGAATACATTCAGCAATTTATTCCCCCTAGAGAAACCCTGGGGAGGCTTGGACATCCTAGATAAGAACTCACGGCTTCTTCAGTTCATGATACCACTCAGTCTTGAGTCGCCACTTTAAAATAAGTGTTCTCAATGTGCATGCCTTCAACGCTGGCTAGACATAGGCATGGACAGACTAGTCATATGGAACTTGTCTGTATCATTTGAAAAGCTGTTTAATGTTTGCTGTCCTCAAGGATTATGCTGCAGTGTCCTTGAGAAGTGGCATGCTGGGAATATTTACATGGAAACCAGCAATTTCCATGTAAATATTCCCATTATGGCCTATTTTGAGCTATTAACAGTTTAACAACTAACTCGCAAAACTCCTAAAAATTTAATACAGGTTGAGTATCCCCTATCCAAAATGCTTGGAATCAGAAGTGTTTCAGATTTCAGATGTTTTCAGATTTGGGGATATTTGCAGAGTACATAACAGTTCAGTATTCCTAATCTGAAAATCCAAACTCCGAAATGCTCCAACGAGCAATTCCTTTCGGTGTCATGTTGTCACTGGAAAAGTTGGGGATTTCAGAGCATTTCAGAGTTGGGATTTTCAGATTAGGGATACTCAACCTGTAATCAGCTATCTCTGTGTGTGTGCTGGCTCCAGCATACCACCAAATCTATGCAGGTTCTTGCTGGGGTACAGCTCAGACGTGACTAGCTGGGTGATGCTGAAAACCACAATCTCCCCTCTCTTTCACATGACAACCCCCATCGCATATGTAAATACGAATACATCAAAAGGTAGCCAGAAGATGCAACGAAGTTTATTAACTGTAGTGAAGATACAAGAGTTACAATGTCTGTGTACATGGCCCAGCAGCGCAAACCCTCCTGCAAAAAACAAAAAAGTCAAGGAGATGCAGCAGTTGGCAATCCAACACTGGTGTCAAAGGAACGGAGCTGCCTCTTCTGGCAGCAAAGCTTTGAGTTGTGCAATTAAATAACAGTCTTGTTCCACTCCTTAAGGGTCTTCTTGCAGCCTCCCTTTAGAACCATAACTCAGCGACACAGGAGAACTTTCATATTCAGGATTTGGCCTCCGGAATTTTTTTAAACAAAATTTTTTAAAAATTCCTCTTCCCTCTTGCAGTATCAGTGCCCAAGTCAGAAGCTGCAGAGGACTAAGATGTTCCCCAAGCAGCCCAAAGTAACAGATCACATAAGAAACACAAAGCGCTTTATAAGCTCACATTTTGTAACAGAATTAAGAGCCTAATGCATAAAACTCATAAGGCGATGTAACCAAATGTAAAGACTTCAGCAGTCAAAGAAAAATTCTGAAAGGCTTTTAAGCCCTTATAAATTAAATTCCTTTTCTAGACAAGGCTGATCTCCATATGGCATGACAAGAACTCATGGAGTAGCAAAAAGAAAGAGAAAGAGAGAATAGCACCTTAGAAGATATTAAAACAGTAGATTAAACAAACAAACAAAATACCACTCTATCTTCCTTCCGTCCTTTAGGAATGCAAGTGTCCACACACTGCTTTGCTCTCTTTTGAAGAAAAAAACTGTAACCCAGACCCCAATATAAGGGATCAAGAAGGAAACTGACATCAGCCTATGACTGGGATGTGACCACAAACCCATGGAAGAAACCGTTAATAAGTTATCAGCTTATTCCCTTATCATGAAGGACTCTATTGTTCCGTCTTTTAAAAAGGAAGGGACCGGTTCGAATCACGATTAAGGCTACCAAATAACATGGCTGAGTATCCAGAGAGCACCATTTACCTAAAATGACCAACATACCGCACTGCACTAATCCTCACAGCACACCTGTGAGGAAATGACCAGAAGGCCTGGCCAAAACTGGTCCCTGAATTCATGGGATGTGGCTTTCAATGGGTTCCTGGAATATCTTTTTCTCAGAGAAACAAGGACCCACAAAAAGTCACCCTCGCAATTCGATCTCTATCTTCAAATCTCTGAGAGCTCACATCATTTACTCTCATTGCTCAAACTGTTTTCTTCTCTCGGTTCAGGTGTCGGCACTGGTTGTGTTAGATTGGCCTCAGACAACCACATATATCGCAAGGGGCCCGAAAAACTGTGAGGTCTAACCACTGGAAACGTAAACTGCCAGTCCTGTCTTTGCCTCCTCTGCTCCCCTATGTGAGCAGAGGTAAATCACAATGTCTATCAACTAACCAGATTCTCTAACCTGTGGACTGGGTTAGCAAAGAGGCCAGGCCAAATCTACGAGACAAGATCTAACAACCCAAATTTTAAAAATTGGATCTTGGCAAAAAGTATAAAAGAAAAGTGATTCTTAAAATAACACATTTAGTCTATAATGCTGTAATATGGAAACTTCTTGAGCCACCTAATGAAGAACCATAGAAAGGGACCATCTGTTGAAAAAATAAAGATGGGAGATGGGGTAATTTTTGTCTCTCACAATCGAGATGTGAACCCTATCACTATTACAGAGGACAAGTTAAGTATAGACTGCCAATCCCTCCTGACATACGTGTGTCTTAAAGGCTTACAGAAAATCCTATAGAAATTAAAATTTGAACTAGGTTAACATAGCAGAATGAAGAAGCCTATTGTAAGTATTGAGAGAACAGAAGGCAGAAGTATAGGTTATATACAACCTCACTTCCTCATCTCAAATACCTCATCTCAAATATTACGTAAAAACAGCTTGCACATACCATAGTTTACTCATAGCTGGTACATTTTAGAAATAAAAAAAAAGTTTTGAAGAACAAGTAAAAAGATGATTTAATTGCTAAAGTATTGCATAAGCCCCCACTGAAAACTTTTTGAAGAGTTTTTTTGCCTGAAAAGTGAAAAAGGAAACCGCAAATTTTTCAGCTATAAGAAAGTAAAATAATAAAGACTCCTTGGCCCAAATTGTACATAACAGACAAGAGAAAAGAATTTCTCTACCTCACCATTCCTTTCCCTAATTGTAAATTGATGACATTTACTTAATACTTCAAAAATCTAGTCAAAGCAAATCAATGACTCCTGATCCTAACAACTCTAAGGAAATTAACACATTGACTGCCACACTAGAAAAAAAATTTTTTCCCCTGGGACCATGGTGTTTTATTAAAATAAAATGATCCTAATTGGTTATTTTTTATTGTTTTCTGTGTGTGAGTTATATGCAATGCAATCCACATTTTTAGAATTAAATTGTCTGTCAATATTAATCATAACAATAAGAACATCAACAAGTAAGACTTTCATGAACTAACTGCAGGGTTTTGCTTCATGCAGCCCCTGGCTCAAAACTAGCCTGAGTTAAATACAACTCACATGGCAGTCAATGTGTTAAGGTTATACACTTCAAGTCATCCAAATACAATTGAGGATGAGACCATTAAACCAATGAGTATATGTTTTATACTAACTCACAATTGAAAATGTACATGGAGCAAAAAACAAAGAACACCTATTGCAAACAAACATTTTGTTCAGTAGCACATCCAGAAGCTACAAGCTCCACTTTATTAAAAAAAAAAAAAATTATTTTGGCATCGGTAGTGTGGCAAACATTTAGAATTCTCCTTCACATAATTGGAAGAAAACATATAATACATTCAAGAGCAAAGGAGAACCAAAAATTATCTTTTTGCTCAGAAAAAGAGCAACTTCATTCAGTTAGAGCATAACTTATTTAAAGGGGAAGTCATGGGTCTCTTCTGAGAGTTTTTGAACAGTTTATAAATACAAGAACATTTCTTCAATAAATAAATGATTCCTGCTGGGTACAGTGGCTCATGTCTGTAATCCTAGCACTTTGGGAGGCCAGGTAGAAGGATTGCTTGAGGCCAGAAGTTTGAGACCAGCCTGAGCAACATAGCAAGACTCCCATCTGTACAAAAAATTTAAAAATCAGCTGGGCATGGTGGTGCATGCCTGTAGTCTCAGTTACTCAGGAGGCTGAAGCAGAAGGATCACTTAAGCCGAGGAGTTTGAGGTTGCAGTGAGCTATGATGACACCACTACATTCTAGCCCTGTTTCCAAAAAAAAAAAAAAAAGGTTCCTAAAGTCTTTATTGATGACCTCCAGGATTCTCCATCACTGCGGTCCAGGCCAGCTTCACTTCTCTGAGAGGCTTTAGCTGCCAGTGGAATGGGCTGTTTTCTGTTGTTATGTGATTCTTCTTATATCATGCAGACTTTCATCAATATGTCTCTTCATAGTCTGAATCCTGGAGGGGAAAGAACAGTAGGTGTGGTGTGTATGTGAAGTACAATACCACAGTCAGCATTTAGGCGAAGACCACACGTTAGGATCCTCCAAATGGAAGTTGGCTTGGAGAGACAAGAACAGTGAAATGCCATTGGCTCATCACATCTAACTTCCCATGAAGCATCACAGGACCTCAATATAATCAGTGTGCACTGGGCAAATTTCTGCTTTGAAGTTCTAGCAGTTTCCTTTTCCTTGGTGAATATTTTTTAAAACCTCAACACACAAGAAAGGGTGTCTGTCTACAACAGAAAGTGCAGGATTGCGGTTAAGAGTTTAGGCTAGGAGTCAGTCCACCTCTTAGTTCCACCTCTTGCTAGCTGTGTGACTTTAGGTAAAGTTATTTAACTTCTTTAAGCCTCAGTTTCCTCATCTATAAGATGGGGATAATGGAAATACATCTCATAGAACTGTTATGAGAATTAAATGAGACAATATATGTAAATAACTTAGCACTGTGCCTGGTACTTTATAAGCGCTCATTCAAGATCACCTCCTATTACCATTATTCTTAGTCAAACTCATATTCATTATTTCTAACTTCGAGTGGGCCATTAGCTCTACCTGGCATACCACATTTCTCCAGTCCATTCATTCTCCTGTTCTCCTAGATGACTATTTCATACCTTTCCTCTTTCCCCAAACGTCCAGCACCTCCTCTTCCCATCATTCTCAGCTGATGGCCTTGCTTTCTCCCATCATTGAGAACAGAGAAGCGGTCGGCAGAGAATTCGCACAAGCTCCACCATCATTTCTGCCCACTCGTACGCATCTGGGCCCATCTATTTGGCCTTCCCTACTTTTCTTACGCACTCTCACCTCCTTTGTCTAAGGCCATCTCCTCTTGTACGCTAGAGCCTGGTGTCGCCCCCAGCAATCCTCCCCTCTCTCTCCTGCAGCATCAATTTTTCCTTCTTTACTGGATCATTCCCATTAGCATACAAATATGCTCAATTTCTCCCATCTTAAAAAGAAAAGCAACTCTTGACACACACTTCCCTCTGCCTATCACCCTGTGTCTCTGCATCTCTCCACAGCAAAACTCTGGAAGAGCTGTTTATACCCACTGTCTCCAAAGTATCTTTCGCCATCTTTCTTGGCCCTCCCCCAGGCAGGCTTTCATCTCTACTCCTCCACCGAAGCTCCTTCTGCCAAGGTCACCAGTGACCTCCACATCACCAGATCATGCAGTAATCCATTCTCAGCTCTCATTTTACTTCACCTGACTCAGCAGCAACTGATGGTTAATCACTGTCTTTTCCTTGAAACTCTTCGCTTGGCTCCCAGAATACCAATCTCCCCTGATTTTTCTCCTACCTCACTGACCATTCCTTCTTGGCCTCCTTCACTAATTCCTCTTCATCTTCCCATCCTAGAAACCTTGGAGAGCTCCAGGCTCAGTCTTCTGACCTTTTCTCTATTTTCATCCTTGGTGGAAATGTCTCTATCAGTCTCTATCTGCTAATGGCTCCTAGATTTATATCTCCAGTCTGTACCTCCCTTCCGAATTCCATATCCACAATTGCCTACTCCACATGTCCACTTGGAAGTTTAATAAGTATTTCAAACTTAGCATGTCCAAATCCAACTACTGATCTTCCTCTTAAAACTCGTTCCATCACAGAATTCCACATATTAGAAAGTGGCAACTCCCTTCTACCAGTGGGCTCAGGTCAAGAATCTTGGAATTATCCTTGACTCCTCTCATTTTTTCACATATACATGCAACATCAGTAAATCCTTCTGGCTTTACCTACAACCAATTCATATCAACACCACCACCCTGGTCCAAAACACCAGCATCTTCTCCCACCTGGATTATTGCAAACACCTCCTAATTGGGCTCTCTGTCTCTGTCATGGTCCCTTACCACTCATTCTCAACACAAAAGCCAGAGTAATACTTTTAAAATATACATCAGCTCACAGTGCTTCTCTTCTCAAACCCTCCAGTGGACTCCACTTCATTAAGAATACAGGCCCAGCTCATTACAATCTTCTATAAGAGTCTATAACATCTAGATGCTGCATTACCGCTCTGATTTCAACAAACACTGTTCTTTGACTTGCTCTCTTCATTCCTGCCACACTGCCTTCTTGCTATTTCTAGAACATGCCAAACATGGCCCCCCTCCTCAAAGCCTTTGCACCTGCCATTTCTTCTTCCTGGAATACTCTTCCACAATAACCATATGGCTTGCTTCTTTTAGCCGCTTGCTCGAATCTCATCTCACTGAGGTCCCTAACCATCCTATTTAATATCACACCCCTTCTACCCAGCCATCCCTTCCCCCTTTGTTTTATTTTTCTCCATAGCACAAAGCACCATCTGATATATTAATACTATACATTTTACTTATTTTTAAAAATTTAGTTAGTACTTGTACTCCAATTTAAGAGAAGGTGACATTTCAACTGGTTCTTAAAAGATGAGAAAGAGTATTCCAGGCAAAGAATGTTAAGTTCTTTGAGGGTAGACATTTTTGTCAGTTTTGTTCACTGCTGTTTCCAAAGTACCTAGAATAGTGACTATGGCACATGTTAGATGCTCAATAAATAACCATTGGATGAATTAATGTCTGAAATGTGAATAATAGCCATATGAACATTAACTTGTTTTGTGTTATCAAAATATTCAAACCCCAAAGGGTTGGTATTAGGCCCTCTCCACTGGCACTATCAACCTTTCTCTCATCTTACCTATGATGTTCAAGTGCATAAGAGAAAAAGAAACAAAGAACATTGCAACGAGAAATTGGGCTGGGGTCATCTGGCCAGTGCTGAGCTTGGCAGTAAGTACAAAGGGGGCTCAAGTTCAAACCCTGCAATGACAGGTATATTTCATATTAGGTCATAAGTTGCTTTTGACCTGTTTCCAACTTCACCACATCAGAGAGTCTTTCCTCCTTCTAGGATCCCAGGACAGCCACACCAGCCTATTAGTCACAGCAGGTGCTCAAAGGGGGAGGGATGATAGTCTTTTGGAGATTTAAGTCAAAACGTGGGCCTTCCAATATGGTATTTCTTATTGATAAAAGACATCAAGTTACCTAAAAGGTTATATCACTCTAACTCCCTGGAAATACCAAGGCTTAGCAGAAAAGTTAAATTCAGGGTCTGGGTCTAGCCAGTTGAAGTTTCCTGGTATGAATTCAGTGGCAGAGGACACTCCTCTTTCAGGATTTTTTGTCAACCAGCATAGACTGCTGCTCTCCACAGCCCCCTTCCCTAACCTAAGAACACCACTCTATGCCCATGAGACAGAAAACAAAGTCATGGTCAGAACTAGTAAGGGCCCCCTGAGACCAAAATGCTTTAGGGGAAGACATTGCCTCATACCTTGCTTAGAGCTACCTGCATATCCTCTGCTGCCTTGGAGGGCAAAGGATCGATCCCCTTAAGTAAACAGAAAAGTGAGATATCAAGAGTAAACAGAAGGAACGGCATGGACTTACCAGGCACTCAGCACAACGGACACAAAGCCTTCCCATGCACGCATCTTCTTCCTCCTGGTCAGTGCTGTAGAAAGAGGACAAACCAAATCTGAATCATCGCTATCCTCATTACAGCATAAACAGTTTTGGTTTTAGATTCCAGTTCTGCCACTTAGTAGCTAGGTGACTGGGCAAATTACCTAAGTTCCAGGAGTCTGTTTCCTCATCTATAAAATGCAGATATTACTACCTACCCTTAAAGCATAGTTGTTAGGAGTAAGTAAAAAAATAAACACGTGTGAAACACAGACCATAGTGCCTAGCACATAGTAAGTGCTCGGTAAACAGGAGCCAGTCATATTCATTCCTTCAGAAAGGTACTGAGCACCGACAATGTCTGAGACACTGTGCTAGGCTGGAGCTAAAGGGATAGATAAACTTGGGCCTGTGAAGAGCTCACGATCTCCTGGGATGGGAGACCTGTTAAAATTTAACCAGTATATGGCCGGGCGCGGTGGCTCAAGCCTGTAATCCTAGCACTCTGGGAGGCCGAGGTGGGCGGATCGTTCTGAGCTCAGGAGTTCGAGACCAGCCTGAGCAAGAGCGAGACCCCATCTCTACCAAAAAATAGAAAGAAATTA
>CAUYSK010045500.1:0-40915 GCA_963575035.1 Avahi laniger | reverse complement strand
GTTGAAGCTAGTGGAGGTTGGTTCGTGAGGTTTAAAGAAAGCAGCAGTTTATATAACATAAAAGTGCAAGGTGAAGCAGCAAGTGCTGATATAGACACTGCAGCAAGTTATCCAGAAGATCTAGCTAAGATAATTGTTTTTGCTTTTTTTTTTTGAGACAGAGTCTCACTCTGTTGCCCAGGCTAGAGTGCTGTGACATCAGCCTAGCTCACAGCAACCTCGAACTCCTGGGCTCAAGCGATCCTCCTGCCCCAGCCTCCCGAGTAACTGAGACTACAGGCATGCACCACCATGCCCGGCTAATTTTTTCTATATATATTTTTAGTTGTCCAGCTAATTTCTTTCTATTTTTTTTTTTTTTTTAGTAGAGATGGGGTCTCGCGCTTGCTTAGGCTGGTCTCGAACTCCTGAGCTCAAAGAATCCACCCACCTTGCCTTCCGGAGTGCTAGGATTACAGGTGTGATCCACCACTCCCGGCCTGATGTCTTTTATTATTTCAATCTCTTTGTTAAATTTCTCTGATAGGCTTTTGAATTCTTTCTCTTGAAGTTCATTGAGCTACTTTAGAACAGCTCGTTCAAATTCTCTATTTGAAAGGTCACATATCACCATCACTTCGGGATTGGTCACTGGTGTCTTATTTAGTTCATTGGCTTTCATGTTTTTCTGGATGTTCTTGATGCTTGTTGATATTCATCAAATGTGTTGGCACTGAAGAGTTAGGTGTTTATTTTAATATTCACCCTCTGGGCTTGTTTGAACCCATCTTTCTTGAGAAGGCTTTCTAGATATTAAAAGGAAATTGAGTGTTGTAATCTAAGTCTTTTGTCATTGTAGCCATGTTAGCACTGGGGTGCCCCAAGCCCAGTAATGCTGTGACTCTTGCTGACTCCTGGTGGTACCACCTTGGTGGACTTGTGTAAGATACAGGAGAATTTCCTGGACTGCCAGGTAAAGTTTCTCACTCTTTTCCCTCATTTTTCCCCGAAAGGAGTCTTGCTGTCTGTGCTGGGCTGCCTGAAGTTTGGGACGTGCTGACATGAGCACTCCTCCATGGATACCAAAGCTGGGATTGTGCCAGGTCATACCTGAAGCCAGCACAGTCTCACCCAAGGCCCATGGTGACTACTGCCTGGTTACTGTTGATGTTTATTCAAGGCCCAAGGGAGTTTTAGTCAGAAGGTAGGCAATCCTGCCAGGACTGGGTTCTTCTGGCCCAGGGTGGGTCTACAAATGCCCTCTAGGAGCTAATGCCTGAAATCAGGGGCTTTAGGAATCTGCTTGGTACTTTATTTTACTGTAGCTGAGCTGGTACCAAAGTTGCAAGGCAAAGTCCTCTGTACTCTTCCCTTTCCTTTCCTCAAGCAGAAGGAGTCTCTCCCCACGGTGTACTGCCTGGATTTGGGGGAGGAGTGATGCAGACACTTCCTTGGCCACTACTGCTGATATCTTACTGGGTCACATGCACCCCAAATCCACTGGCTCCAAGCCCAGCAGAGCTGCAAGACTTGCCCAAGGACTGCAGTCCTTATGGCTGACTGACTGCCTTTCAAATTTATTCCAGGCCCCAGGCTGCTTTACATCAGCTGTTGGTGGAGCCAGCAAGAACTCAGGTTCCTACTGCTCCTCTGGCCTGGCCTGATCTAAATTCTCCCTTAGTGGGCCTGGCAGAATTCTTCCCTGTCTTATGTTTCCCTGTGAAAGGGCAGTCCTGAATTCCAATGCAAAGTCCCATAATCACTTTATTCTCCTTCCCAGACTGTCTTTTCTACCCTCTTCAGTGCCTCTTTCCTTGATATAATATTAAAACCGTGTACTGTGATTGCTCAGCTGATTTTTGATTCTTATAAAGGTGCTTTTTGTGTGGATAATTGTTCATTTTGGTGTTCCTGTGGGGGGATAAGCACTGGAGGTTTTATTCGTCCATCTTGCTCTGCCCCTTCTCTTCCCAAATTCTTAGGTGAGATAATAAGCATCGTTACTGTTTGAACACTTTTGGTCTACTATTCTAAGTGATGCATCTCATTTCACTAGCCTTTCCACTCAATTAATGATGACAAATATTTCTTCATATGGCTGAAGCATGATTTAGTTAATTTTTCTCTAATTTTCAATATTTAGAATGTTTCAATTTTTGCTATCGAAAATACTATACTTGGGCACATTGCATTTGTGATGTGTTGTGTATCTGATTATCACTTTGGAATATAGATTTGTAGATAGGTTAAAGAATATAACATTTTAAGACTCTTAATTCACACTGCTGATTCCTTTCCAGAAAGGAATTATTTTGTACTCCCACTGTCAGTGAAGTACATTTTTGGAAGCAGAAATTTTGTCTTTTTAAATTTTTTGCTAATTTTTCTTTAACAATTTAAAAGTAATTCATTACTGTCTTCTTGCAATCTAAAGATGTTGAAGAAAAGTCTGATGTCAGTTTGATTTGTATTCCTTTGCTGGTAATCTGTCCTTTCTCTCTCTTAGCTTTTAGAAAATTATCTTTATCATAAATATTCTGAAATTTCATTATGTTTAAGAAAAATCTATATTTTTATTTAGCAGTTTTACTCAGTAGTTCTTTTGTATTGAAGGATTCTAATCATTCTTAAATTCTGGAAAAATATTGCCCATAATTTTTTCAAGTATTTCCTTTGTTCCATTTTCTCTATTATGTTACCTGAAACTCCTATTTCTAACATATTTTTGACAATGTATCTAAACTTTGTTTCTTAATGTTTCTTTCTTTTTCTTTTTTTTTGCCTCTATTTCTTTGTGCTACTTTTTGGAAGAATTTCTCAGTGTAATCTTACAGCTACTAAATTCTACTCAGGCTATTATCTACCAAGAAGGGACAAAAGGTAATGCAGTAAAACGAGGTATCTTCAGGTCTTTGGAATTGCAATTCCAGAGAAAAGGATTTGACTAGAAGCCAAATTGTGTTCTGAAGAGAGGGAAGGGAGTAGGGGTTTTTAAGAGACCATCACAAGGAAGTTAAAGTCATTATACAAGTTGTTTTAAAAGAATTATTTTTGGTGGAAGGGGCCAGCTTAGTACATGAGTCCATAGTTCATTGGTTGTTGCTGTTCAGGAATTCAGAAAATCAGCTATCTTCCATGATGTTGTAGTCATGGAAGTTTGGCCCAATTTGAAGGTTCAAGGCAAGTTCCTGTTTCTGTTGTTTTGTTTTGTTTTGTTTTGTTTTGTTTTTGCAAGTCTGCAGGATATGCAGGCAGTTCTTAGAATGGCTTCCCAACCCTGTTTTAGAGCTCTGAACCAGAGGGATGCCATTTTGTATATCACCTTTCACACTATCATTTTTTAAAATTTTCCTAGGCCTCTAGTTTCTTTTTTAATTTTTTTTCTCGAAATGTTATCATTTTATGATCTCCTATTTCTCATTTGATAACATTTGCCTCCTTTATCTCTTGAGGATATTAAAACACATGTTTTAAGTTTTGCTTTGAATGCTCATTTTACTCTATTTCATCAGCTTGTAAATTCTTTCCTTTGTTGGATCTGTCATCTCTCTTTCATGGTGCTGACTTTGTTCAAGTGTTAGGAATTTCTTGCTTTTACACAGTAGCTTTCCTGCTGTAATCTCTGAGGTTTCCTGCTTTAACTGGACTGATAGAAGTTTCTCTTGCTTTCCTCATTTAAAGAGTGCTCACATTTTTTCTGTTGAGAATTACCCTCTAATTTTCAATACAGCTATATTTATATTAAATTCTTTTAAATGTATTCTCTATTATTTTTCTGGGCTCAGTGTATAAGGGATTACTTGTGTATATGCTGATTCTGTCTTCTTGAAATTCTGCCTTATATTTTCCAGTTCAATATTATTAGTACTTTAAAGAAAGTATATTTTTAAAATTTGGCCATTTTACTAAATTTTTGTTACACTTAGCAATATTTTCTACAGTTTTCTATTTCCTTTCTACTTTTTATACTTATTTTTGAATCACAAATCCAAGCATTGTTTTAAAAATTTGGTTTAACATTAAATAAGCAGTGAAAGTAGGCATTCTTGGCATGCTCCTGACTTTAATGAAAAACCTCTGATATTTCTACCATTAAGCATAATTTTGATGGTTGATTTAGCGGGAATATTTAAAGAATATGTCCTTCAATTCTTAGTTAACTAAGAGAAATTACTCATTGTGTATTTTATTTCAGAAATTAGTTTTGAATTCCATCAAATTCTTTTTAAGGATCTTTTGAGATAATCACAGGGCTTTCCCTCATTGATTCACTGATATATTAATCTGTTGTATTAACTACTATTAATAATCTACTTTTGCAATTCTGGAATAAATCCTCATCGAACTGCTGAATTCAATTGTCAAGATTTTATTTTTGATTTTTTTTTTTTAAGTGAGATTTGTATATGATTTTCTTTTCTGGTATTTTTAGGTTTTTGTATGTGTAGTATATTTGTTTTATTTAACAAATTGAATAGCTTTTTATATTTTTTTTGTATTTTGTGCAACAGATTATTTAGTATGGAGATAATCTTTTCTTTACATTTAAGGAACTCAGTCCTGAAGCATTTGGATTCAAGAGTTCTTATGAAGAGGTAATTTTCTTTCTTCTTAAACTCTAGTCTTTATTTTCATTGGTCTTTCAAATTTTTACTCTTCCTTTAATAACTGACTTGTTTTTCAGAATATTGACCCTGTAAGTCAAGATTTTTCTGATTTATTAGTTTTAAAAGTACCTATCATGTCATAAACTTAATATATGTAAAGTATTTACAACAGTGTCTGACACTTAGTAAGCTCTCAATTGTTAGCCATTTGCATTTTTAGATAGATCAATTGAGCCAGACGTCTTTAAATTTTCCTCTTTTCTCATTTTTGAGATCAGCACTTTAATTAATATCCAGAGCTCAGCAGGAGGCCAGGAACCTTGTTGGGAAGCAGGGGGAGGGGAGAGGGCTGCAAATACAATATAATATCCTCTCTTTTATCTTTGTTACATCTAATTATAAAAACAATGACAAAACAATAGCTTTTTACTTTTACATTTCAAGGGATTTAGCCCTATTTGCTTCTCCTTTCTCTCCCTCCTTATCCAACTGCTACTTTTACATACATCCTCAGAATTTAATAGTAGTTGTCCTTCAATTGTATAACAATCTTTACATGTGTTTATGCGATTTCAGTGTTCACTGCTTTCCTTTAATACTATAATCCAAATTAGGTTTGTGTTAGTGGCCCCCAAACTGGAAGGGAATATTTAAATACTCAGATTTTGAGATTTCACACAAAACCTCCAGACTTGAATTCTTTGAAATCCTCATTCCCAGGTGATTCTGATTAAGTTCCAGATTTGGGAACCACTGTTCTAGACAATAGAGAAATGAAACAAACTAAAAACTCGAGACTGGTGAGGGTACCACGGGGGAGTGGTGGTATGATTAACCCTTCTTTTTCCATTGGTTGGAAGACCTATATTCTCCGAATTCTCATTCTACATCTCTGACTACTTTTTCTTCACTTTATTTTTTCCAATTGTTTTTAAAAACTGGTACCACTTCCTCCTAAATAGATTTTTCCCTGAAGTCCCTCTTGGTCCTCTTTTCCTTTCAATGCTCTCTCAGATCCAGATATTAACTCTTACTTCTCTGCAGCTGATTCCCAAGGTGATATATTTCAAGCTCTCCTGGAACCTTGGTCACATTCAAACTTGTCTAAAAGCTGTATCTCTGAAATTGAACCTAACCCTCTCATTTCTCCCCTGTTACGTTGTCTCTGCTCATGGCCCTGGCTCCACCTTCCTGTTTCCACTGCCTCTACCATAATTCATGCTCATTTTTTCTGGAATGGAGTATAGTCTCCCTTCCACTTTCTTCCTCGTCAGTATATCCTAGTATTTGATTAACCTTCTTAAAATACTGTTTTGTTACACACTTTTTAAGCTCAAAGTCTTTCAGTGATTGTTCACTGTTTATAGAGTTGAAATTCTTTAGCCTGATAGCCAAGACCCTCCAAAAATATTGC
This sequence comes from Avahi laniger, assembly GCA_963575035.1. NCBI lineage: Eukaryota > Metazoa > Chordata > Mammalia > Primates > Indriidae > Avahi > Avahi laniger. The sequence continues at coordinate 34,915 of CAUYSK010045500.1, read as the reverse complement.
CGTAACTATTATTATACTTCTGATTCCTAATGTTTCTCTTCAGTGCTCTAAACTCTATCACATGGAACTGCTCCCTAAATAAGGGCCTCATTTCCCCTTTCTGTGTTTTCATCTCATTCCTCTGTCTAGAATATTTTTTCTGTTTTCCTTGTCCTAACCTTAGCTTTTCCTTCAAAGCTCGTTTCTAATGCCACTTCCTCTAGAAAGTTTTCCCTGAGTTCCCTGGGTGAAAATATGTCTTCCTTTGAATTCTCATAGATTTTATCTGGCAGGTGACTGAAGACACTTCACCTTCTGTTGTTTTTTAAATTACTTTTAAAATGTACGGTCTACACTAATTCACACAATCCAAACCACTTAAATGAAGAGTAAAAAGTGGAAGTTCTTCTTCAGCATTTTCCCAAAGCCACTCCCATAGCTATAGGAAAACAGTATTACTGTTCGATATACTGGATCCTTCTAAGTTAGTATTTCTCAAGATGTTGCTGGCAGACTACCTACCCCAAACCACCTAGGGAGCTTATTAGAAGTGGAGGTGTCTGTGGTCAGCCCAGACCTATTCAATTAGAATTTCTTGGAACTGGGACCTAGGAAGCTGCACTTCAGTCATTCTTAATCATACTAAGTTTTGAGAATTGTTGCTTTTATCCATACATTAAATAGGAGTTCTTAGACAAATGCATAATTCTGTTCTTTTGCTTCATTATTATCATGTTCCTTCAATAATGCTATTACTTGAGTTTTTATTTTTAGCAATTTATCTGGAAGATGTTCACAAGACAAATGTGTTAAAAACTTTTTTGAACTGCATAGGATGGGTTTATCCTGATTTATAGAACTATTTTTCTGTTGATGGCCATTTAGGCTTTCCAATTTTTAATTATTAAGAACTATGCTCCAGTAAATGTGTAAAATTTGTACATGTCATGATATGTTTATAGGTCAGAAACTGCTTGCTTAAGTGCATATTCAAAGTGGTATTCATACTAAATTGTTCTCCAAAAAGCCTTTTTGAATTTATACCAAATTTCTACCAATAGTGAAAGAGAATATTCATATCCCTATATCCATATCAGTCATGCATGCTGTCATTTTTCAGTTTTGTAAGTCTGAGAGATGGAAAACAGTATCTTTTTGTTGTTTTAACTTGCTCTTTTTCTCATCACAAATCAGACTGAGTTCCTTATTTTCTTTTTTGCCACTTTTGTTTCTTATGTGAACCCTTCATTCCTATTTCTTGTTTATATTTATTATTTATTGAATCATCTACCACTAGTGCTATTGAGCTGTCCATTGTCTACTGATTTGAAATGTCACGTGTGGCATACACTAAATTCCTATATGTATGTTGGAGAGTTTCTGGAGTTTTATTCTGTCCTATTCATCTATTTGTACTTATCTCTTACCATTTATTGCTATAGCTTTGCGGTTTGCTTTTATATCAGTATCTTTATTCTTTTTTCAAAAAATTTCTTGGTTATCCCTGCCCATTTTTTCTTTCACATGAAATTTTAATCAGCTTGTAAAATCCATACAAAAGTCTTATTTGGATTTTGATTGAAATTGCAATGAATTACAGATTAATTTTGGGGAAGAGTTGAAATTTTATGTTGATATCTCCCCAAATCACAGACGTATCTCTGATAGTTAGCTTTCCCAGCAGGAACGTGGCATTCTCTGCAGTCTTATGCTCTTTGGTAAAGTTTTACTATTTTTTTATATAGGTCTCAAATTTTCTTTATATTTAGTTTGTTGCTAAATGTAGTTTTTTGTTGTTTTTGCAACCTTCAATAGAATTTTTTTCTATTACATTGAACTAATTTGTTTTTGCCGATTTTCAGGAAAATTAATCTACCTAAGTTTCTTAATAGTTTGAATAGCTTTTTGGTCATTTCTCTTATACTTTTTAGTCAATGCTATCATCTGTAGATAATGAATTTTTATATATTCCTTTCCAGTTATTATGCCTCATTTATTTATCTCTTCTTACTAAATTGGGTAAGTCTGTTGGTTCAACATTGAATAGTTGTAGTGAGATTGAGCATCATGGTTCTTCTTTCTGCTTTTAATGCAAAGCTTCTAATGTTTGTTCAGTAAATTATGAGGTTTTCTATAGGTTTCTGTAGATTGCTTTTGTCATGTTAAGGAGGATTTTTTTCCTATTAATCTGAGTAAAGGCTTATATGAAAGTGTTGGATTTTTAAATAAATGCTTTTTCCAGCATCCAGATAATCATATGGGTTTTCTCTTTAATCTATGTGTATAGCGACTTACATTGTTGCTTACCTGAATTCATTCTTAGAAGAAAAAGAATTCTCTTTGGTGGTAATGAATTGTGTCATATTACTTCCACGTGGCTTTTTTTTTCTAGTATTTTATTTAGTGATTTTGCATTAATGGTTGTAAGTGAAATTGACTTGTGGGTAGGCAGACTAATGGCCTCCCAGAGATGTCCTGATTCATGGAACCTATGAATAGTCTTTTTTTACATGGCAAAAGAGACTTTACACACGTGATTTAGGTTAAAAAGTTTGCGATAAAGAGATTATTCTGGAGTATCCACATTAGCCCAATCTAATCACATAAGTACTTAAGAGGGGAAAACCTTTTCCAGGTGCAGTGAGAGAGAGAGATATGCAATGACAGAAGAAGGTTCAGAGAGATGTGATTTGAGACATTTGTGACATTGCTCATTTTGAAGATGCAGGAGGTTGGGCGCTGAGCCAAGAAATTCAAGCAGTCTCTAGCTGGAAAAGACAAGGGAATGGATTCTTCCCTAGAGTATCCAGAAAAGAATGCAACTTGGCTAATAGCTTGTTTTTAGCCCAGTGAGACTCCTGTTGGACTTCTGACATACAGAACTATAAGATAATAAATTTGTGTGTTGTTTTAAGACACTGAGTTTGTTACAGCAGCAACAGAATATTAACACAGCCTGTAATTTTATCTGAGTGTTCTCCAAGTTTGGAAACAGGTACAGCTGAAAAAGTTTCCTTCTTTTCCAATGCTTTAAAACAGACTTTAGAAAAAAAATCATTCACAGAAGTTTGATAAAAATTCACCTGTAAAACTGTCTGGTTCTCGTGCCATTTTAAAGAAGGAGATATTTGATGCTTTTTACAATTTCTTTGGTATCCGTTTTTCAACTTTGTATTATTATAATTTTCATGTATGTACTTTGTCTCCCCTACTAAACTAGAAACTTCTCGAAGGCATAATCTGTCTGATTTATCTTGGTATCCAACTCAGTACCTAAAATAATCCTTTGTACACTGCAATACAAACATTTATCGTATGGCTATCTTATTCAATTTTGCATCCTTACAGCACTATATACAATGTCTAATGTTTATGAAAATAATTTCAAAAATATATAGTCGTTTTGACAGCTCCATTGATTAGGTAACTCAGGTAATGTGGTGAATGAACATGAGCTTTGAAGTTAGGCCTGAGTTAAATCCTAGATGAACCACTTTTTTTTTTTTTTTAAACTCTGTAACTTCAGGCAGTTGATTAACATCTCAAACATTCACTTTCCTTCTTAGTGAAATGATGATAATAGTGGGCTTACTTTGTAGACCTCTTGAAGATAAACATGAGGCAACATTTACACAGTGCTTAACACGGTATCTGATACATGATAGCTGCTTAGTAATTGGCACTTGCTATTAAGTTATCACATCTATCAAAAGGGCTCTATTTAGAACTAAATGGTATTTTACATAAATGTTTTCTTTTCCTCCTGTTGTAATTTTCCAGGCTCTTGTCACGTCAAAAGGGGATGCTAAGTCTCCAACCTGTTCTTGTGTACATAATAGTGTCATAAATAACTTTAGGTGGTGGCTTCAGACAAGTATTCTCTATGGATAAGAGTACATCTGAGTAACTTGGAATATGATAGAAGCAACACTAGATGTGCTTTTACAGAGCTTGAGGAGCATAGAAACTGAACTACGTTTCAGGTGTTTTCTTCCTATTTAATGCTGTACTGTCCCTAATCCCATCCCACTCAAACAAAACTGGCGATTCTCCTAGTTCATATTAACTGCCATCCTTTCCTCCCTCAGGCTTAATAATTAGGTAGTTGAATCAAGCATACTGAAGAAGTGGTCACCTGTCTTTAAGAATTCATATTTGGAATAGACAAGACAATCTCGTGCTGAGATTTGTTTTGTAGTTTCTATCGAAACCTTGCACGGTAGGTTGTAGTAAACTGGATATCATTTATATCATTTTCTTAGAATTCATGGGGGAGAAAAATAAAAGATAAGAAAATTTAACACTGATTAAGTTGCTCAGTATGGTTCTAAGGAGTTGATATCAGATTTTGAATTGAGTGCTAATGGTGGAGATGAAACCAGGAATACCCATGGGAGGCACAGAACAGGCAGAACTGAAAAGGAATTGGGCTATTAAAGATGCTTTGCTGAAATAAAAATAATTATCATGTGTTATATTCCTATTATATGACAAGATGGTGTTACTTACTTTATAGAAATTGATTTTTTTAAACCTATCAGTAACTTTGCAATGTGAATTTTGTGGATTAAGAAACAGGTCCTGTGAAGAAATTTGCACAAGCAAATTTTTCATAGTGTTTAGTGGTGAAAACCGGCCTGGATACAAAGCCAGTGGAAAGTAGTTGGAATAATGCATTCCTTACACAAGTTAAGAAACTGCTAGAGGAGTGGAACAGATTAATCATCTAAATATTCCTTTTGAAGATATAAAAGCTAATGATGGTTTACAAACTTAGATTCTTTTATTGGCAAACAAGAGTTGGAATTGGATAGTACTGACAGACCTGGTAAGAAAGTAGGCTCTTAGGTTAAGATACAATTCATTTTAATGGGTAGAGTTAAGCAGAGTTGAGAAATTATATGGCTCCAAGTCACTTAGTATTCATCTAAGCTTCATTTTATACAAACCAATTCAAACATTTCTCAAGTATAAATTGAGCTATATCCTAATTCAGAGAATGCATTAAGTAACACACTAATTAATACAAAACAGAACCAGATCACGTCAAAAGATTCATAAATAGCAGTGGTCCTGCATCATCTCAGTTGCACTTTGGAAGGTAAAATTAATTCATTTGGAAATATGTATCAATCAGCTGCTTTGTACAAGGTATTTTTTTTCTTTTTAAAATTTGTATATATTCATGAAGTCCAAGTACAATTTTGCTACATTGATATATTGCACTATAGTGAAATCAGGGCCTTCAGTTCATCCAGTACTGGAGCAATGCACATTGTACCCACCAAGCAACCTCCCAACATCCACCCTCCCAACCCTCTGAGTCTCCATTGTCCATCATTCCACACTCTGCTTCCTTGTGTACACATTATTTAGCTCCCACTTATAAGTGAGAACATGCGGTATTTGCCTTTCTGTGTCTGAGATGTCTCACTTAAGATATGGCCTCCGGTTCCATCCATGTTGCTGTAAAACACATTATTTCATTCTTTTTAATGGCTGAGTAGTATTCCATGGTATATATATACCGCATTTTCTTTAATCATTGGTTGATGGACACTTAGGTTGATTCCCTATCTTTGTTATTGTGAATAGTGCTGTAATAACTATGTGTGCTAAAGTGTTTTTCTGATAGAATGATTTCTTTTCCTTTGGGTAGACACCCAGTAGTGGGATTGCTGGATCAAATGGTAGTTCAATTTTTAGTTCTTTGAGGAATCTCCATACTGTTTTCCATAGTGGTTGTACTAATTTATATTCCTACCGACAATGTATGAGTTCCCTTTTGGCCAGGCATGGTGGTTCACACCTGTAATCCTGGCACTCTGGGAGGATTGCTTGAGCTCAGGAGTTTGAGACCTGCCTGAGCAAGAGTGAGACCCTGTCTCTACTAAAAATGGAAAAATCAGCCGGGCGTTGTGGTGTGCACTTGTAGTTCCAGCTACTCGAGAGGCTGAGGCAGCAGAATTCCTTGAATCTACGAGTGTGAGGTTACAGTGAGCTTTGATGAAACCACTGTACTCTACCCAGGGTGACAGAGTAAGACTTTGTCTCAAAACAAACAAACAAACAAACAAACAAAAAAGAATTCCCTTTTCTCTGCATTCTCACCTTACCAACATGTTTTTTGTCTTTTTAATAACAGCCATTCTGATTGATGTAAGATGATATCTCATTATAGTTTTAATTCGCATTTCTCTGATGATTAGTGATATTGAACATTTTTTCATATGCTTTTTGGCCATTTATCTTCTTTTGAAAAATGTATATTCATGTCCTTTGCCTACTTTTTATGGAGTTATTTGGGGTTTTTGGCTGTTGTTGATTTGTTTGAATTCCTTGTAAATGCTTGATATTAGTACCCTGTCAGATAGGGATTAATACTTTGAAAATTTTTTTTCCATTCCGCAGATTGTCTGTTCACTCTTGATTATTTATTTTGTTGTGCAGAAGCTTTTTAGTTAAGTTCCATTTGTCTGTTTTTGTTTTTGTCGTCTGTGCTTTTAAGGTCTTAGTCATGAATTCTTTGCCTTGACCAATGTCCAGGATAGTTTTCTCTAGGTTTTCTTCTAGTATTTTAACAGTTTTAGGTCTGCCATTTAAATTTTTTATTCATCTTGAGTTGATTTTTTATATGGTGAAAGATATGGGTCCAATTTCATTCTTTTGTGTATGGCTATGCAATTTTCTCAGCATCCTTTATTGAAAAGGGTGTCCCTTCCCCAGTATATGTTCTTGTCAAATTTGTTAAAGACCAGTTGGCTGTAAGTCTGTGGCTTTCTTTCTGGGTTCTCTATTATGTTCCCTTGATTGATGTGTCTATTTTTATACCAGTACCACACTGTTTTGGTTTCTATAGGCCTTGCAGTATAATTTGAAGTCAGGCAAAATGCCTCCACCTTTGTTCCTTTTCCTTAGGATTGCTTTGGCTATTTGGGCTCTTCTTTTGGTTTCATATGAACTTTAGAATTATTTTTTTCTATTTCTATGAAAACTGATGTTGGTATTTTGATAGGGATTGTATTGAACCAATAGATTGCTTTGGGCAATATGGCCATTTTAACAATGTTAATTCTTTGGATCCATGAGCATGGGATGTTTTTCCCTTTGTGTCATCTATAATTTCTTTCATCAGTGCTTTGTAGTTTTCCTTGTAGAGATCTTTCACCTCCTTGGTTAAATATATTTCATCTTCTGTAGCTATTGAATTGGTTCTTGACCAGATCATTATTGGTGTATGGAAACACTATTGATTTCTGTATGTTGATTTTGATTCTGAAACTTTGCTGAATTCGTTTATCAAATCTAAGACCTCTTTAGGGTGTTCTGTGTATAAGATTATGTAATCAGTGAACAGGGATAATTTTACTTCCTCTTTTCTAATTTGGATGCCCTTTATTTATTTTTCTCTTGTGCAAGGTACTTTTCTAGGAACAGGAGATAGATGAGGGCCTGGCCTATACATATATAGACAAACATGGAAAAAGATAAATAGATAATTAGAGCTATGCAGAAACTTTATAGCGATGTGAAGAGACTTCAGATTATGTGGACCAGAAAGGTCTCTGTGAGGATGTGACATTCAAACTGAAATATGAATAACAAAAATGAAGTAGCCATGCAAACCAAATATAAGAAGAAAGTCTAGGCAGAGGGACTAGCTAGTGCAAAGGGCACATGCTTTTGTGTGTGTGTGTCCCCCTAGGACTCTAACATAGAAAAAGGAGGAGAGAGTAGCAGAAGGTTGGACTGGAGAGGTAGGGAGGGGCCACATCATTTACATTTGGCCCTTCATGCTGAAGGGTATCCATATTAAAGTGAATTGCATCTAGATGGGTTATGAACATTGTGTCAAGGGTCTAGTGAACAGATTTCATTGATAGGTATTACTCAGATACTGCAGTGCAAGAATGTTTTCTGTAATGTTAGTTTTTATTTATTACCTTGTATTAATGCTAATGTATCTTTTTAAAGTTACATTGTTAGTACCTGAAGAGCAGAACAAACATCTCCTTACTGTACCTAGTCTAGTGTAATAGTGCAGTAATTAAGCCTCAGTTAGTGAATCAATATTGACTGAATGGTGTAGTCTACTTAACTGTGTTTTATTTAATAGCCACAACCTATATCCCTAATTTTAGCTAGCTATCCCACAAATAGTTATAAAAAGGGAACAAGGCACAATGATGAATCAGTGAAAATTCATCAATACTCACAAACAACTCCAAGTATGTAATGTCCTAAGTATTGCTCTGTATCTGTGGTTCCCAACCCCCAGGCCGAGGCCTGGTACTGGTCCGTGGCTTGTTAGGAACCAGGCTGTGCATCATCGCCGGAGCTCTGCCAGCCCACAACATCCTCCCACCCGCTCCCGTACATGTAAAAATTGTCTTCCGTGAACCTTAGGAACCCAGCTGCACAGCAGGAGTGGTAGACGCCAGCACCTCATCTGTATTTACAGACGTTGCTCCCTATCACTCGCATCGCTGCGTATGTTCCGTCTCCCTACCCCTAACCCTCCCAGTCCATGGAAAAGTTGTCTTCTATGAACTGGTCCCTGGTGCCAAAAAGGTTGGGGACCGCTACATCTAAAATTATCTGCCACAGACTTGTGCTTGCTTTTTTTTGAATTTCATGTTTCACATTTTATGGGAAGTGAAATGAATCCACAGAAGTATTACTAGCCACCTAAATTTATCTATAATACTAGTTCTATACCAATGATGTTAAAATGTTGCTTCTTTACACTTGAGATGTTTTAGGGAGGAAAACATTTGTTCTTCATTTGATTATAGAGCACTTGTTTGAACTTTTTGAGGTCTAAATTGGTGTTAGCAGTTCAGTGTGTATCCAACCATAAGCAAGACTAAAGAGATGGTTGTGACATTTTAACTCCCATTCTGCATCTCTTCATTCCAATTGACACCATTCTCCAGGTCCACAGGGACCCCCTTCCCCCCAGCCCCTCCTTTGATACTTCTGGTTACACAAGTTCCAGACCATCACCTTTCCTTTTTATCAAAATGTATGTTCTTACTTTCAAATTCCCAGGTCCCTATCCTCTTTCCATACCAACCTGCACTCTGGTACTTTAAACTGTGCTAATTGTTTAGTGGGGCAGAGAATATTAAGCTCTTTTTCCAGTGAAGCCATTAGGTCCTCTTTCTGTCTCAGGTCTTTTTCCTAAGATCTTTCTTCTTGTAGGCAGGCTCCAAGGATTTTTTTCTCTTTCTAGTAATCACCTATCTACTATATTTCTAGGGAATGTTTCATCCATACCTGGTTTTGGAAAACATGTTATCTATTCCTAGCCAAAAGGCCTGTGGCAATTTGGAAACTATAATTGTTTTCTGCTGATTTTGTTGTTCCTTCATATTTCAGACTGTCTCTGCAAACTTTCATCCAGAGACGTATTATAGGAGTTTGAGGGAGAACTCAATTACTACTGGCCATGCTCATGTTTGTATTCTTTTTCCTTGGTAGAAGACAATGGACATAGCTACGGTGGCATTAGTTAGCTGTTAAAGATATGCGGGTCTAGGAATGAACGTAAATGTAAATGATTAAATGTAGATTCTATAATAGTTTCATTTAGATTATGTGAGAGCACAAGTCATATTCTCAATAGGTGATTTCCCCACACCAGCTTAAAGGGCTATAGAAAAAATATTGTCATCAGGATACTGATGAATGATTTACTTGGTTGTGACTGACTTCAGTAGATATGTGACATACATACAATAAAATCATTCAAACATATCTTCCTGGCTTTTCTCCCTAAAGAGTTGCAAACAGGCCGGGATCTAGGAAATACTGTCAGGCAATGTTTTGTTTTTAGAGCAAGGCTTATTATTTTTATGGTTTACATGAAAATTCCAACCCAATAATATTAATACGCTTATGTTTTACAGCTAATTGCTAATGCCAAATTCAAGAATCAATTTTATAGTTAGTGCCTATGAGCTAATTTTTTGTATTGTCCTTTAACTTAAAAAACAGAATAGCTGTTAAAATGTATGTTGTAAAATAGTTTTATCATTTTTGATTACTAAAAATAAGCACTCACTGACATTAATAAGTGCTTTGTATTATTACAAAAAGCAGAATAGTTTTCTAAAACAACTTAGCAAATGGTTGAAAACAACATTCAAAATAAGCTGAACACTGCTTGCTTATATTTACCAAAAGTTACTGCTCAATAGTGCCATATGTAACGGGATTCTTATTTGAAAAAATAGATGTGTACTAAACTACTGAGATTCTGAAACAAATTTAGAATAAAGCATACATTAAAACCAAAGTTTAAGGTAAACTAAGATAGGTTTTCCAACTGTTGAAGTATGTATTTCTCTAATAAGACAAAAATAGGGTTTAGAAAAACCAGCATTTCTCTTTTATAACAGAGATCCTTAAAATTAAGGAAGTTGTTAGCTATTGTGGCATGATTGTTCATTGTGTATCATATAGTATATTCAGACCTCCACTAATATTCTTGGGGAGCTTTGTGTTCAAAGTGGCTTGTGGATATGAAATTTTTTATCAGGAACTACATGAAAGTTACTGCAGTTTTTTTGGGAAGAATAAAATTAGTGTAACACATTCCTTGTAGTAAATATTTGTATTATGTTTTTTTGTAGTAACATAAGAATTTATTTTCCACCTTTGCTGTCATCTAACAATTTGCAACACTGAGAAGGAACCAAATGTTAAATCTACATTTCTGCTCACCTAGTGTGTGGACTTTTGCAGCTGTGCTCAGAAAGGTGTGGAAAACTGGAACAAAAGCTTGATTTCATTTTTTTCCCTATTATAGTCCCAGAATTTATATTTAGCTTGCACTTTTCTAGTGGGATGAGCAATACAACTCTCTTATTCACAATGTGTAATTTGCTAAATAGTTTTTGTGTTTAAAGCTTTTATTTCCTGTTCTACTTCTGGAAAACAAATTAAGGGATTTTAAGCAGGGGCAAAGCTGTAGGATCTGCAGGTATCATTCCTAGGTACAGATTAAGTACATGTAGAATTGCGCTCCATGAAAGCGAGGGGCTGTGACCACTCCAGTCCTGCTGCTTCCACAGCATGCTACAGACGTGCTTAAACATTTGTTTGATGAATTAAATTTTCATATCATAAGAAAGCTATCTCCTGCCCTAAAAGAACTCATACACTTAATTATCTGTTATATAATTTACTTTCAAAGAAAGTAGAGTATAATATGGTTGATATACAACAAATAAAACTTACGTTGATGTCCAGGTTCTGCCATAAACAGTACGACAATGAGGAAGCTACTTGAGTTCCCTGGATCGCAATGAATGAATTTAGGACATTAAGGGATATGACCAGATGAAGCCCAGTTAGAAAATTCTAAGTCATCCAAGTTCTAAATTGCTTCTCAATTCTGAAATCACTTAGTGAGATACATTAAACACCACGAAACTTTCGGTTTACAAGTAACAGACAAAGAATATTAGAAAATTTAAAATTTTTAATAAATGTGCTTTGTTCACAAAATGTGAAAAAATACAACAAACACAAACGTACATCTTCAGATATGCTACCTCCCACCACTTGGCAACTATGGTAAAACCACACGTTCTAGTCATGATCCTGAAGATCCATGATTATCATGTTTTTGAAACACCAAATTATTTCGGAGAGCCTGCTCAGAATGTGACATGAGGCCCCGTAACTTCTTTATATTCAATGAAATCATTCTTAAGAGTACTCATACAGTATTAGAAGGTCTTACTAACATCTCTTGTCATTACATATATGATCTGGCACCAAGCTGCAATGACTGCTTATACTTCAACACTTATACACTGAAATTGGCTTTGGTGGAATGTGTATTGGTTTAAATCTGGTGCCAATCTAATTTGAATAAGCTGAATTTACAGTAACAAATAATATAAATTCAAACAAATTTACACTAAGTGGTAGTAGGTTTTATAGAGAGACTTTTCTTTAAAGTACTACTTAAAATACATCATGCACATTTTGGAGCATAAGCAAAATCAACATCTGTAAACAATCAGAAGAATTTATAGCACCAACATTTTAGCTGTGACACAAAGGCTGACTCCAAGGTCATACTTATACCAGCCTTTCAAAAGCACTGTTTTCATTTACTTTCAAAGCACTTTTATTTGGTGTACTGTTTTCTTTGCTCTTAAGATATTTAGCTAAATCAAAAAACAGGATGGTAAAAGAGGTACTACCAAAACACAGTTCTGTATTATCCTCAACAGTCTTCTCTCTCTCTCTCTTTCTCTCTCTTGAGGGAGCTACAAGACATAATCCTGTAGGGCTTAAGTGGAAGGAAAAGTCAATCCTAATTATTTAGGAATCTTATGCTATTGAAAGTAAGTGAAAAATTTCAAGTTACTTCTGGCATATTTGAGCAACCAATATTTATTGCATTTAGTCAACTGACTTTTTAAACCGTTAATTACAATCTTGTTACTTTCATTAATTTAGCATGTGAAATTTAATTTGAAATACTGGGTACATACACTTAACCATTTATATTGTAAAGGATAAGGTCTGTATTCTAAATAAGGTTTGACATTCCAAGTTAACTACAGCAATTCACAATAAGCACAAAAACATCAGCTTTACCAGAGTTAAGAAGTACAGTTTATGAAATTTAGGATCAACTATTGAAAATGCAAGTTTCATTTAAAAACACACACACACACACACAACATTAACCATGAAATCTGAAACTGTGATATTTCAGTGCAAAAACCTCAGTATGAGGTAATTTTAATGTAATAGCCACTTGAAAAAAAATCCACACAGTGGCACTCTTAAAAATGATAGTTTACATGACAATTGCTGGCTGACAAGACAATGTGGACTAAATGTTCTTAGCTGTTTAAACTAATCTTGTCTTGTTTGGACATGTATTTCTCCTTAATCATTTGCTTCTGATTCAGAAACACAGAAAGGCATTTATTAATGTGGAAAGGGAAAATTCCCACAGCCAACTAATGGTTGATATACTCAAAGAAAATTTTCTGCTAGGGCTTAGATAGAAATTAAGATACCAAAAGGTCAAAACCATTTTAGGAGATTACCAGCAGAGGGTTAATTTTAGATTTTTCTATATAATCCCAAACTTGTAGTGCAGCACCTCCTTAATGGAAAGGCGAGGACCCTATCAAATTTGATTTCGATAGAACATAAACTCTCTTCCAAGTGCAAACCCTTTCACAAAGGTGTTTTAGGTTAGTATTGAGTATTATATTGTTCCTTGCTTAAATAAAAAATTTTGTAAATGAAACCTAAATTAAAAAAAAAAGTAAAAGTGAACTCTCACAGATAAATATACTTAACACCAAGGCCCAAATCAACAAGAAGGTTATGAAAATACTACTTTGGCAATGGTGTTTACTGGATAGGGCTAATGAAATTAGAATACACACTCTGGGGGAAATCTCTCCCCCAATGTCTGATGCTGTCAAATGATCTTTTAATACAAGAAAGGAGGTAAAAGAATTATCACCAATTCCAAAATGTTCAGGAAATATTGGATCATCAGACAAAACTCAACAGAAAATGGCTTTCTGTAACGTAACAATTTAGTTAGAAAAAAGAAAAAGATAAGTGCATCACCATATAACTAAACCAATCTATTTCTGTGTCACATTTAACTTTTGAGTCATCAAAGTGCAATCTACAGCTCTCTACATATCTTAAAGTTTCCCATTGCAATGGTTTAAAGTCAACATTGAAAAGGAAAATATATAGCAAATTATGCTTCATTTTTCACAACAGGACTAAAGAGAAAAAGGTACCTTTCTATGATATCTTAGTGCTAAATGCTAAAGTAACAGTGGTTTCTGCTATGACAGGAGTCACTCTGCATGAAACTTTAAGCTTTCTATATAAGAATAAATTTTAAAATTGAGAAGTAGAAAAAAATAGCAAACTCTGTAAACCTTTGCATTTCTTCTATGCAAACCAGGTTTTAAGTACTGAGTTCATGTTAGTATTTCCGATTAGTGTAAGCAATTAGTTAAGGAGCCTGGACTAAAAGAGCCTTTTGCTTTTATATTAACTTAAAAGTAATATGGGATCCTCTAGCTCATAGAAAGGAATAGAGCTGGCTTGACTTTCTCCAGAATCTGAGTCATATGGAGCATCGGGGAGCTCTGTGAAACCGTACGCTAGTTGTTCATCTTCTATATCTGATCGAACATAGCAGGAAGGGTTAGCATATTCCTCATCTTCTATACTGTTGAAATCTTGAGGAATATATAACATCCCTGGGTAGTTCCTACTAACCAAGTCACTTGTGGTTTTTAGGGAAATTTTCCTAAATGCCATCAGATGCATATGTGAGAATTTTGAATACTTGAAGCGTTTAAAGCCCAGGGACTCTATAGCAATCTTCCAGCTTTTCATCATCATAGCATGACGGTTCTGATGGGAGGAATCAGGTGTGATGATAAGTAATAAACCATTTAACACTAATAGTTCATGGGCCTTCTTGCAGCAAATCCATCGCTGGTAAGGTGATGGAAAATAAGAAAGGAGGAGAGAGAAAACAACCACATGAAAAAGTTCTCCAGGAAGAGAATCAATAGGGTTTTTCAGCTGCTTCAAAAAAGCATCGATAGCATCCTGTGCAAGCTGGAGTGGTTGCTGAAGCTGTAAATTCAGGAAGTCACATTTATATACACTCTGTAGAAAGAAAAACAAGGCATATTAAAAATTTCAAGATTACTTCTACTTTAATACATAGATTTTACAGCTAATTATTTCACAGCATTTTTATATAATTCCAGCTCTGATTATGCATCTTTGCCTTCTAAATTAAGCTAGCACAGACTTAATTCAACCAAAACTTTCTCACAAAAATCTAAGTAATTAAGCCCAGAGAACTTCTAGTCATCATTTAAAAAAATATATACTTCTGCCTAACAACTTGAAATTAGAAATATTAATAATCTTAAGTATATAGTTTAAAAAATCATGAGGGTTTATATGAATTTTAATTCAGGTAAGAGTTTACAGGAATGATTTATTTCTAAGCTTATTTTTATTTACATTCATTTTAATATTTACAGTTACCAAAAACAAGCTAACATAAAAATTCTATGAAATACTATGAAATAAAAATGAATCAAAGTCAAAGAGGGTAACCAAAGGCATTATAAAATTTGTACAAGCAGAATGATGCCAAAACTTTTTAAGGTCATGATAAAGGTCATTTAAACCATTAACTTTAACCATTTAAAAAGTAATTTTAACATTACTTTTTTTAAGCATGAAATGAAGTTTATTGAGAAAGGACAAGAACTTTCTTCCAGAAGTTTTGTAGTTTTAGTTTTTCCATTTAGGTTTATGATCCATTTGAGTTCTTTTTTTTTAAATATGGGGTGTGGTATATAGTCTTGAGTTCTTTTTCCTTTGTAAATGAATATCCAGTTGTTTCAACACTATTTGTTGAAAAGGCTATCCTTTTCATTTTGGGCCTATTTGTGGACCTTCTATTATTTCATTGATAACCCTGACTTCAATATCACACTGTCTTGAATACTGTAGCTTTATATTCAATTTTAAAATCAGGTAGTGTTACTTCTCCAACATTGTCCTTTTTCCAAAATTGTTTGAGCTATTCTAGGTCTTTTCAAAAAAATTGAGTTTTTCAATTTCTACAAAAAAGCCTGCTAGGATTTTGATCAGGATTGCATTGAATCTGTATATCAATTTGGGGAAAATTGACATATTAACAATATAGAGTCTTCCTACCAATAAACATGGTATATGTCTCCATTTATTTAAATCACCTTTAATTTCTCTCAATTTGTGGTTTTCAGATTTTCTACTTTTGTCATTTATGGTATATGTTTCATATATGAAATATTGTATATTTTTGATGCTTTTGTAAATGGTAGTTTTTAATTTCAATTTCTGATTGATTGCTATAGTATATATCAATTAATTTTTATATTGATCTTGCACTTGCAACCTTGCTAAACTCACTTGTTAGTTCTAGTAGCTTCTTTGTAGAGTCCATGGAATAATCTAATAGAAGAGCAATGGTACCTGTGAAGAAATTTTTACTTCTTTCTTTCCAATCTGGATACCTTTTATCGCTTTTTCTTGCTCTACTGAATTGGCTAGAAGTTTAGTACAATGCTGAATAGGAGTGGTGAGTGCAGACATCCTTATTCTAGTTCTCATGGAAAGCATTTTTCTTTCACCATTAGGGATCTCATATACCCTTTATCAGGTTGAAGAAATTCCCTTTAATTTCTCCTGAGAGTTTTTTTTTTTAATCAGGAAAGGATGTTGGATTTTATCAAATGCTTTTTCTGTGCATACTGAAATGATCACATGGCTTTTTCTTTTTGGTGAGTTAACATGGTGAATAGATTGATTATTTTTTGAACATCAAACCAAACTTGCGTATCTGGGATAAACCCAACTTGGCCATGATGTATTATCGTTTTAAAAGACATTGCTGGATTTGGTTTGCTAAAATTTTGTATAGAACATCTTATGTTCATGAGGGATGTTGCTCTGTATTTTTCTTGTTTAGTAATGCCTTTGGTTTTTATACCAGGGAAATGGCCTTATAGAATGAGTTGGGAAACAGTATTTCAGCCATTCCACTATTATAGAACAGCATATATATAACTGGCATTATTTCTTCCTTAACTATTGGTAGGTTTTAACAGTGAAGCCATCTGTACCTGGGATTTTCTTTGTGGAATTGCCAATTCAAATATTCATCTTCTCTGTTTCTTCATGAATGAGCTTTGGTACTGTGTGTCTTTCAAGGAATTTGTCCATTTAAGTTGTGGAATTTATTGGCATAAAGTTGTTCATACTATTTTGTAGCATAGTGGTGCAGTAGAAGCTTGCTGGGCCCATATTTTTGTGTTATCCTTTTAATATTGGTAATATCTGTAATGATGTCACCTCTTTCTCTTTATTTCCTCATCAGTATGGCTAGAGGTTTATCAATTTTATTGAACTGTTCAAAGAAATAGCTATTGCTTTCATTGATTTTCCCTAATGTTTTTCTGAAAGTTTTCTATTTCACTTGATTGCCGGCTCTGATCTTTATTATTTTCTTTCTTATATTTTGGATTTAATGTGTTTTTTTCTAGTTGAAAGTTAATATAATTGCCTTGAGAACTTTCTCATAAAATGGTTAGGTGCTATAATTTTTCCCTAAGTACTACTTTAGTGACCCCAGTGGCATCTTACACATTTTTGATATGTTTTTTGTCTTCATTTCAGAAAATGTTCTAATTTCTATTGTGAGATTTTCTTAGGTTGATATTCTGTATACTTGTTCTATCAATTATTAAGAGCGTTACTGAAATTTCCCAGTATAATTTTATAAATGTTGATTTTCCCTCTTTTATCAGTTTTCAGTTTATATATTTGTTTTTTTTATTATTTTTTTTTGACCTTGCAGGGCAAAACTAGGATGGTTTATGTACTTGGAAGCTCTGTTATTAGGTGCATAAATATTTAGGATTGTTATGAACTGACCCTTTTATCATTATGGAATGGCCATCTTTATCCCTGGTAATGTTCTTTTCTTTGAAATATACTTTTTCTGATTTTAATACAGCCACACAGACTTTCTTTTCTCCATCTTCTTGCTTTCACACTCTTTGTATTTTTATAATTGAAGTGCATTTCTTATAGGCAACATATATTTGGATCTTGCTTCTCCTCCCACCCCATCTGACAATCTCTGCCTTTTAGTTGGGGTATTTAGATCATTTCTATTTAATGTGATTATTGATATCCTTAAGTTTTAAATCTATAATGTTGCTATTTATTTTTTACTTGTCCCACCTGATCATTGTTCCCTTTCTCCACTTTCCTGAAATCTTTTGTATTGAGCTTTTCATGATTCCATTTTATCTCCTTTGTTGGCTGTTAGCTATAATGCTTTTATTTTGGTGGCTGCTTTAGGATTTATATATTAACTTATCATAGTTTACCTTCTAGTGATATTATACCACTTAATGTATAAGAACCCTGAAATAATATGCAGCTGTCCCTCAGTATTCATGGGGAATTGGTTCCAGGAATCCTCACGGATACCGAAATCTGTAGATGCTCAAGTTCTTTATGTAAAATGGCATAGTATTTGCATATAACCTATGTACATCCTTTTGTATATTTTAAATCATTTCTAGATCACTAATAATATCTAATACAATGTATGTATAGTTGTCATATTGTATTATTTCTATTATTTTTAATTTATTTTTCAAATATTTATTTTTGACCTGTGGTTGATTGAATCCACACAGATATGGAGGGCCAACTGTACTTCTAATTCTCTCAGCTCATCCTATATACTACTGCTGTCATACACTTTAGTTTTAGTTTTTAAATGGTTGTATTAGTTTGCTGGGACTGCTATAACAAAGTACCATGAATTAGGTGGCTTATTTTCTCCCAGTTCTGGAAGCTACAAGTTTGAGATCAAGATGGTGGGAGGGTTGCTTTCTTCTGAGGGCTGTGAGGGAGAATCTTTGGTGTTCCTAGGCTTGTAGATGCATCACCCCAATCTTTGCTTTTATCTTCACATGACATCCTCCCTATATGCTTGTTTCTAAATCTGAATTTCTCCTTTTTATAAGGACACCACAGTCATATTGGATTACAGCCCACCTTAATGATCTTGCTTTCACTGGAATAGCTCTGTGTAAAGCTCCTACCCTCCAATAAAGTCACAAACTGAGGATTAGGACTCCAATGTATCCTTTTGTGGGGTGACAAAATTCATCTCGTAACAATGGTCAATTATCTTTTAAATAGTTTAAAGAACAAGAGAAAATCTTATATATATATATATTTTTTACCTGTGTAGTTACCATGTCCATTACTCTTCATTTCTTTGTGTATATCTAAATTCTCACTTGGCTAAAGCACTTCTTCCTTAACATTTCTTAAAATGCAAGTTTGCTAATACTGAATTCTTTCAGCTTTCGTGTATCTGAAAAAAATCTTTATTTTGTTCTTTTAGAAGATATTTTTGCTGGGTATGGAATTCCAGGTGACAAATTTTTTTCTTTCAGTACTTTAACATGTCTTTTTAAAATTTCTGGTTGGTTGTAAGACTTTACCACTGGTTTTAGAAGTTTGATTATGATGTTCCTTGGTATAATTTTCTTCATGTTTCTTGTGTGTGGAGTTTGTTGAGCTTCTTAGATTTATGGGTTTATAGCTTTCATCACATTTGGAACATTTTTGGCCATTATTTCTTCAAATTGCTCCCCTTTTTGGAGGACTCTAATTATGCTTATATTTAGCTGCTTGCAATTGTATCACGAATGCTCTTCTACTTTAAAAATTTTTTTTCTATTTCATTTTGGGTAGTTTCTACTGCCACATGTTCAGTTTAATTTTTCTTCTGCAACATCTAATATGCATTAATCCCCTCTAGTATGTGTTTCATATCACACATTGTAGTATCCATTTCTGGAAATTAATTTGGTATTTTTAAGTATCTGACATGTCTGAGCATTCCCTGAAGAACCTCTTTAATGTATGTCTTGAAGAAGAAAGGGGAGAGAATCTAGGCATGACGCCCCTTGCACCTTAAAATTATAGCTCCTACTGGCACAGAAATTCTCTTCAGTGATAAGTTAAGAATGGCAAATTTTGCCCATCTTTAGGAAGTAGAGGTAACAGTAATGGTTTTAGCATTTTCTTGCTCCTCCATGTTACTCATACAGACTCAATCTAGACAGTCATGTTCATCAAAATGATAAATAATTAAATAAGATTTGTATGAATGGTGAATCCTCATGCAGGACTTTTCAGTAATGACAGCACTTACTATGCTAGGTGTTTTAAATACTTTTTTTCAAGAAAACATTGCAACATCCTATGAAATGTGGTCCGTTAACAAACTCCATTATACAAATGAGAAAACCGAGGATCAGAGGCTAGAAGAAGGTGATAAAGAAATTCAAACCCAAGTTGAAAGTAAGATTCCACTTTTATTAAAAAAGTATTTAATATACCAGACACTCTTCTAGGTTATACTGCAATCCGCATTCTCTTTAAAAATGCAATTTGTAAATTTCTTTTGTGTCTTCAGTTATATTAAGGGTAAATGACAAACATTTATGCTATCTTATTCGGGAAAAAATATCTAATTTTTTCTGATGTAATTAAGAAATGTGCCCACCCTAAAGTCCTCTACCTTCAAAAAATACCTTTAACATAAACTCCTGGCATCATATACGATAAAAGGAAATTTAAGCTTATAAAAAGGTGATCCTATTTCACTGAATTGAAGTGATAGTGTTACAATAACTGATTCACTGGAATATTCTCAAATGGAAGGATAATATCATTTATAGATATGGACCTATAATGTACCAGGCCAAGTATTAGTTGGATGCTTATTCTCATAACTTTTATAAAGGTAGAGGAAATAGTTTATGTAAAGTTAAGTAGTTTCACCTTCTCAAGTACAAATAAGCTGGATTTAATAAAGTTTTGGCTGACTCCAAAGTCCTTGCTTCTTTCTACCACTCCACAATGGCTCTACTACACAGTAAATTTCAGAAAGAGATACATTAAAAATCAATAAACCAAATAAAACACAAAGCCCAAACACTGAAGCTATGAGGAAATCTCTGTAATCTACTAAAGTTTCTTGATTGCAATGATTTCACTATAGTGTAGTTCTAAAAGATTAGGGCTATTTAGATGAAGGAATAAAACAAAGAAAAAGACAAATATGGTACTGGTCACATCAATATTGGTTAACTAAACGCTCAAATTTTGAATAGAAATAACTGGTGCACAGGAAATATATTTGTTATTTTAGGAATGCAAAGACAGTGATTTTCCTTGGCAAATATACATTTAAAATATTCAAGTCTGAAAACAAATAAAACTATGCATACCTCTACAGCAGGTACAATGTCTATGCCAACAGTTAGAAATTCTTCAAACTTCAGAAAGGGGTTAAAGCAGCTGCCAACATCAAGTAATCTGATCTTTCCTGAGGCTTGTAGCAACCTAAAAACAGATATTTTGTATTATAAAAGACAAACTGAAAAAATTCAAATATTTGAGAATAAAAAATTTTGTACATTATTGGTTCTTTAACTTTTTGGTCTTGTGATCCCTTTACACATTTAAAAATTAATAAAAGCCCCTAAGAGCTTTCATTTATATCGATTACCTATAAAAGGAGCTTTCATTTATGTGGGTTATATCCATTAACAATTACCATATTTGAAGTTAGAAAAGTGTTAAAATATTTATTCATTTATAAAACACTACAGTATGTAACAGAAATAACTTTTAGATAAAAAAAATAGCAAACTTTAAAAAGGGAGGTTTTGTTTTATATATATATTCAGATGTCTTTAATGTCTAGCTTAATAGAACAAATTCTAATATCTGCTTTTGCATTCAGGCTGTTGCAATATCACATGCTATGTAGTCTCTAGAATACTTTACATTCACAAAAGAGAGTAAAAAATGAGAATCTATAATGATATACATTACTAGATAGTCATTCTAATCCTTACTTGGGCTATGGTTAATAACAAGAGTACCAGTATCAGAGAGACTAAGATCAAAACCTGATTCTGTCCCAGAATGTGCAATATGGGTACAATATGGGTACCTACACTTAAAAGAGTATGTTCCCTCAGAATTAAATGAGATAATACATTTAATGCTTGACCGAATGCCTGATACATGGTAAGTAATCAAAAAGTGGTAGACACTATTGCACACTATTATCATGTTGCAGATGAAATTTTTGAGATATTCCTGAGTATGGTAAAAGCAGAATTTACCCTACACTAAATTCTATAGCATAGATTCTAGTAAACTGAAACTGATTCTAGTAAACAAATTTCTGATAGTCTTTAAAAAAATTTTCTATCTGGATGAAGTATTCCAAATCATTCAAGTTAATTCAACATTATTACGATCACCAATAACCATATCACGGATTAGCTTAATAATTGATCAATTTTCAGTAATATACTGAGTCCATTTCAAATTCTTTGGTTTAGCTCCTTAATTTTTTAATTTGCATAAAATATACTAATAGATGTTCAGTTTCAAGAATAGTCACATAATGAACATCCATGTAATTACCACCCAGGTCAATAAAACAATGCCTGCATCTGGAAATTGACTATCCCTGTTGATAGCACCCACACCTTTTCATAATGGCAGCCACTACCCTTATTTTAAGGATAACCATTCCCTTGATTTCCTTTTATAGTCTTAACTACCTAAAACTGAATACTTACATATATAGTATTATGTTTCACACTACACATTTGCTCTTGTGACTGACTTCTTCCACTTACTACCTTTATGAGAGTTGTCTGTGCTTCTATAACTCACTTTCATTGCTGTATAGTACTACACTTAAACAATACATCCCATTAGGACTCTGATTAGTGTGGAATTAAGGGTAAAGACCATTTGGGAGAATTAACATCTTTATAATATTGAGTCTTTAAATCAATGGACACAGATAGTTGTCCATTTATTTAGATTTTTTTATCTCCAAATATTGTTTTCTCAAATCTTTTGGTGGATTTATATTCCTTGGCATCTCATAATTTTTGATGCTATTACTAATGTTATCTTTTCCCCCATGGCTACTCTTTACTTTTATTTTTTAAATTTAATTTTTATTGTTATTTACAGAAATTCAATTGATTTTTGGATACAGTAGTCTCCCCTTATGTCCAGTTTCATGTTCTATGGTTTCAGTTACCTTTGGTCAGCTACGGTCTGAAAATATTAAATGGAAAATTCCAGAAATAACCTATTCTTAAGTTTTAAATTGTGCAATGTTCTGAGTAGTGTGATAAAATTGCATGCTGTCCTGCCCAGAACATGAATTATCCCTTTGTCCAACATATTCACACTGTATAAGCTAACCACCCAGTGGTCATCAACATTTTCTGCTCCTGACATCCAACCACCAACAAAAGCATGGTTTGCTGATCCAGGATTACTGAAGGTAGGTGATCCTCCCCCTGATGTATGGTCCGAAGGTCAATAGTAGCCTAATATTACATCACAATGCCTACATCATTGACCTCGCTTCATCTCATCACATAGTTATCATTTCACATCATCACAAGAAGGGTGAGTGTAGAGTATTTTGAGGGAGAGAACACATGCACATAATTGTGCTATTTTATTATTTTTTATGGTGCCAAATTTATAAATTAAACTTTATCATGAGTATGTATGCATAGAAAGAAACAGTACATATAAGGTTCAATAATATCCGCAGTTTCAGGCATCCACTGGGGGTCTTGGAAAATATCTCCTGAGAATATGAGGAGACTACTACCTATATTTTTTGTATCTAGTAACTTAACTGAATTCCTTGATCTTAACTGCTTATCAGCGTATTATTTTGGATATTCTAATCTAGGTACATAAATAATTTGTGAAAAATGACATTTGTATTTCTCCCTTTCCCATCTATCTGACTTCTAATACAGTGCTAAGCAGAAGTGGGTACCACTAATCCAATCTCAGAGGGAACATTCCAGTGTTTCACCATTAAATATAATGATGGCTGTAGGCTCTGCATACTATCCTTGATAAAGCTGAAGAAATTTCTTTTATGCTTAGCTAGGGATTTTTTTTGTTTTAACCCAAATCCATGTTGAATTTTATCAAATGCATTCTATGCATCTGTGCAGATATGACTTTAATCTGTTGATGTGGTAGAGTACATTAATTTTATAGTGTTAGATCAACCTTGAATTCTTGGAAGAATTTAATTTGGTTTTGATATATTATCCTTTTCCTAATTTGAAGGATTTACATGCATGTATAGTCAATTTTTGCGATTTGTGGTAGTTATGTTCCATAAAGTTACCACAAACGTTGAATTAGAGAATACTGAACCATGGCCCCTAGGGAAAATTCTGTTAGGCCTCTGGTCACAACATTTTCATCAATACATACTCTGGATTTATGTGTGTTTCTGTTCAAGGACACTTTATTTAATATACACTGTCGGTGGATTAACACTGAACTCATGGCCAATAGCAGTGTAACTCATGCCTGAAGGAAGCTTATATAACACATGTCTTTTCTACATACAACATAGCCTTCTTGTGTCTGGGGGCCATTTTAAAAGCAAAATTATTGACAAAAAGCACAAAAATGCAAAAAATATGACACCACACAGACTGTGAAAAGGACATATGTTTATGTATGAGAACTGAAACAAGAAGGCAGAGCTCACCTTGTTCAACCTCAGTTGGAAAGGTATGTGACTCAAATTTTTTGCCACACAGTGCAAGTCCATGAATGACTGTGAAAATGCCAAAAGTACTGATTTTGGGGTTGCAAATAAATTTTAGATGAATTCACAGAATAGGAATCTGTGGGATCGACTGTGTATGTGTATTTTTAGGATTTTTGCATCTATGTTCGTGAGTGGGCAGGTTTGTTAATCATGTTGTTCAAATACTGTATATAGTCTTACCTACTTTTTTTATATACAGATATTTTAATTTCAGAATACTACAGGGGCACACACATTTTAGTTATATAATTTGCTTTTGTATAGTTTAAGTTATAAGTGTGCCCTTCACCCAGACAGTGTGCACTGTACCCGTCAGGTGTGAATTTATCCATCCCATCTACTTGATTTCCATTGAGTTTTACTTCCATATGTGCACATAAGTGTTGATTACTTAATTCCGGTTTAGCATTGAGTACATGTGGTGTTTGTTTTTTCATTCTTGTGATACTTCATTTAGAAGAATGGTCTCTTACCTGCTTTTTGAAAGCTCTTTTCTCAATCATTGAGAAAATTTTGTTAAAAATCTTCCAATATTTAAAAAACAGAGTAAGAATGACCTCTGCAAACTGACTTGAAGAGATTTTGTTATTTTCATATATATGTTTAGCTTTTTAAAAAGAAACCGTGGAAATATAAACCAGAAACTCATAAAACTTGAGAAGATTTAGAAACAAGGTGAAACTTTTAAATAAGGAATGGGACATCTGAGCACACCTGTCATTGTAGTTTTGACTTTTGAAAGTTGTTAATATTTTACACATTCAAAACATAAAATCACTAGAATGGGGAAAAAGCACAACACAATAGAAAGAGAAACTAATGAACCTAGCTATATATCGAACAACACAGAAGGAAAAACACTAATTTAATGACTTCCAAGCAAGTTATTCTGACTATAATAATCTCAATGGGTAATATTCTAAGGATAAATAAGAACTACAAAGAAATCCTGAATTTGTCGTTGTTGTAGTAATACTGGCTCAGACATTTTGAAATTATATATTTTGTGCATATTGAAGGGCTGGGCAAATGAACTACAGTTCTTGGGAGATACGAATTCAGAATGGGGGAAAGGAGGGAAAGAACCCTCCCTATAGTGATGGATTGGAATTAGAGGTTTCATATTAGAGGATGTAGAAGCTTACTTAATACCCAGAATTTGGTTTCTAAATACTATTCTCTCACTAAAAGGAATTTGCACTTCTTCAAGGAATGGCTTATTCCAGGGTTGAAGCAGAGAAAATACAAGGTGAGCCTGGATAATCTTATTGTATAAGAAAGTAAGATATTGCTCTAAAACTAATGGAGACATATAGAAAGGTAATAGGAATTAACTTACAGTAGCTTTCATTGGCCTAATTTGGGATGATTTCACCATTATAATGATAACAATGAACTATAACATATTTAATTTAAAAAAAATGAGTCCATAGGTGCTTAAAAAATTAGAAGAGAAAGCTCTTCTTTACAGAAGAATCACCATTCTGCAACCATTATAATAAAAACAACTTGATTTAGGTGAGACCATTAATGGATACTAAAGCCATTGGCGAACAGAGAAACTTCACTTGGTCTTCATATACAGCTCCACAGACTACTTTTACAATGGCAAAATCTGGTGGACACCACCTTAGTCAAAAGATCAAACTTAACATCACTGATAATGGGACAAATGCCCCTTAATGATGCACCATGAACACAGTATCACCTATATAGTACATTCACCAGAAATGTTTAACATGAATCACAGGAAATTTTTTAGATTAATGCAGCCTAAGAGCTATTCAACTAAATACCAGATGTAATCTTTGATGGATCTTGGATCAAACAACCAGCCCACAGTTATAAAGAACAATCTGGAAAATCTGATTATGAATAGTATATTATATAATTATACTATATCAGTGTGTTAAATTTTCTGATTGTGGCTATGTAGGCAAACATCCTCAATCTTTGGTGATACACACTAAAGTGTTTAGGGGTGAAGTTTCATGACATCTTTAACTCTCAAATGGTTGAGAAAGAAAAAGAAAAATACATATCTACACATACATACATTGGGGGATAGGAAGCAAATGTTGCAAAATATTAACTATTAGTGAATCTTAGGTAATGATAATGGTAATGATTGTACTTCTCTTATAATTTTCCTACAGATTTCAAATGTATCAAATTATAACATTGAGAAAACAGAACTCCCAAAACAACTGTAGATTTGTCTGTCAATTTTCATTGTATACATGAGAAATAAAAATAAATTTCGTTTATTTATTTATTCAATATTTGCTTCATATATATGCATGCTATATTAGGCACAAATTAAAAATTATTATTTTCCTATTAAATCACATCTTTCATCATGAAAAATGTCTCCTTTATATCAATGATATTTATTATAAAGCCTTATGTTTTGGACATGTCTCTTGCAAGAGCATAAATTGAATTTTTAAGTCCAGTCTGATAATCTGCTTTTTAATTGGAGTATTTTGATCATTTATTTTTAATGTAATTTACTGACATATTTTAATTTATATCTAGTATATTGCTTTTTGCACTTTCTATCTGCTCCATCTGTTCTATGTGTATTTTCTCACACTTCATACTTTCCTTTAGAATCATCCTGGGAGATTTAAAATCACCCAGAGATTCTGATTTAATTGGGTAGGATGGAGTCTGGGTATTAGAATTTTTAAAAGCTCCCTTGGTGAATTGAATGTATTATGTACCTAAAGTTGAGACGTGGCTTCCGATTTTTCCTTTTTAAATTTTAATAATTTCATGTTTTTTCATTTTGCTAATTTGAACATTTTACATTGTTTCTATTCTTTCAGTGGTTACAGTAGGAAAATGTATAATACTTAATTACTGAAAAATCTTAATCTTCACCCGGACCACATAAAAGCTTGAGAATACTTAAAATTCTGTTAACCACACAACTTAGTCTTTTTGTACATTTGAATTTTATCCTGTGCCCTCTCAAGATATTATTACTACTGTTGTATGTCAGTTTAAATTTACCAACATATTTACAATTTTTTGTTTTTGGTTCTTTATTCCTTCTTTCATCTCAGACTTTCCATCTGGGATCATTTTCCTTCTGCCTGTACTATATCTTTAGAATTTCTTTCAGTAAGGTTTTGCTCTACTATTCTCTCCTCTTCTTTCATAAATCCAATAAGATGTCATTTAGACCTCATTCTATCTTCTGTCTTCATTTTATTTTTTGTATATTACATTTTCTTGTCTGTGTGTGGCATGCTGGATAATAATGGCTCTTAGTTCAATAATTTCCTCTTCAGCTTATTCCATATGCTGAGTTTTAAATTTTAATTATTTCAATTTTGGCTTTCCAAATGGCTAATTAAAGTTTCGATTTCCTGCAGAAATGTTTCTTTAAAATGGTTTATCGTATAAACCGTGACTCATAATTCTAATATCTAAAGCCTTTTTAAGTCTGTTCTTATTGTTTCTTCTGACTTTAGGTCAGGTTACCTTGTTTCTATATATGCTTAGCAATAATTTTTTACTGTGAGCTGTTTATTTTTCTCAACATTTTTTATGAAAATTCTTTTAGCAAAAGAATTCATTTTGCTTGCATCAGGCAACCTGGAGTACCACCAATGCAGGACCACTTTCAACTAAATAAATGCAGGGTTTGAAGTTTTGTGAACCTACTCTGGTGATGTGAATTTGTGCTTGGGATGTCTCCTGTGGATTCAACTTGTCAGGATCTGTCTGCTCTGGGTGAGTGGGATAGATTTACTTCTGATTCACCAAATTGAAAGTAACTCTTTGGAGATTCAACTCTATCAGGGGAGTGTAAAAGCCAAAGTTCAAGTTTACCCACTTTGGACAAATGCTCTCAAGACAAAAGAAGCTTTGTGCTCTGCTTACCTTTCTGGCTTCCTGCCATCATTTGGATTTTGGCCTTATCAGCTCTTTGATGTTTTTAAGATTTATCCAGCATTTTAAGTTTGAGAGATAGGGTAGAATATTCAGCTAGCCATATTCCAGTATAACTAACTTTTAAAGTAGAATATACAGACTGATAAAATTAACTTATTCTAAGTGGTCATCATAAAAGCAGTTTGTGCCAACATAGCCAATAGTTATAAAAGGATACTTAAATATTGTTCATTGATATGAAAGTACTGTATTACGTGCATATATTAAGGGCAAAAATAGACTCTGAATAATCTATCAAATGACATTGAAATTTCTTCATCAAAAAAGACTAGAGAGCCAATCTTAAGTGATCTTTAACTGATAGACTTTACTTCTACATTACTATGTGCAATATATTATACATAACAGGGGAATCTAACTTTACAATCAATTCCTCATTAAATTATTAAGAAACTACAAACTACACAGAAGTGCTTGTTGTAAAAACACAAGTAAAACTACTTGGAAATACATGTTCACTGTTGCTTAAATAATGTTTCGAACAAATACGAACTTCTTGCAAGAAAGTTATAAATCAAAATTATGTTGAATTTCAGCAAACAATATTCAAATGATCTAATTATTGAATGAATGTGAGTTCTGAAAGAAGACTACATCATACAATCACGTACACTTTCTTACTCTAAGTTAAAGATTTTTAAATATTTTGGACCATCAACCCCTTTAGCAGTCTGGTTAAGTGTATAGATCCCTTTTCAAAATGCTTTTAAGTGAATAACCCGAATTGTAAAGGAAACTAGTTATCCTGACATACAATTATTAAAAGAGAAAACCAAGTTACAATATTACAATGTGTTTCTTTAACACATTAAATAATGTGGATGCAACAGTGAATCTAACTACCATAATTTCAAAGTTGTGATGAGAATAAATAATATTCTGAGATATATACCTAACTACAATATTATACATAAATATCTGTAATTTCTGTAAGTGACAAAATCACCGATATTAGTTTTGCTGATTAAATTCATAAAAGAAGAAGATGCTAAATTTTAATTAGAAGTGGCAAAAACAAAGTTTCTTTCCTTCTTGTTCATGGACCCCAAAAAGGGTTTTAAATGTCAAATGAACTAAACCTAGACAGGTTCATTTCACATAATAAAGCATGTCAAATTGAAAATTATTTTAAAGGAATGAAGCACTTCCTTTCTAGGGAACTCACGGTGATTATGAGCTAAATTTGTGGCTCACTTATAACAAGTATACCAGAATCCTCTGTAGGTACTGTTTATATTAATCTCACTTCTGGTTCCATAATATTATGTGTACATTTTATTTTCCTTAGTCACAATATTTTTTCACATTTCAAAAAGTGTATCTTTTTTATAAGCCACTTCTATCCTTTCTTGAAAATGAGCATTATAGAAATTTTCTGCAAACAAAATGGTTAAAATACCTAATATAGATATGACTAAAACTGAATTATCCATTTTTCCCATTTTAATCACTGCTTAAATTTTTTCTGCAAGAGAAAAGAATTCTTTTATATTAATGCCATGTAGAGCTATCCTGGTCTTAGATTTCCCTTGGTAAGGTCTTACGGGATTTGTAATCACATAGTCCAAAATAAAATCAACCTTATAAGAACTACTTTCACATGAGGATGATTTTTATGTACCTGCTTTCACATCAAGATGATTTTTATATATGATATCAACAATCATTGACAAAGACTAAATTCTGGCACCGATACTTCTGTAATTGAAGCACCAATACTTCAACAAAAAATATTATTTCTACATATGTAAGTTCTTGGAATACAAATTTACTTAGGACAAAAACCCTTTTATTTGCATTAAATGGTAATTAAATGTGGTCAATAAATATGCGTATTTCAAAAAAATATGCCTTAGCAAAATAAGAATAAATTACTTAAACAAAATAAACAATACAACAGGATCTTGATTTTTCTAAATAGTACCAAACGAATTACTCTTTCCCATTGTAGTTAAAGGTCCTGCAATTGCAGTATCTTGGCATCCAAATAATATTTCAGATTACCATTCATTCACAGAATACAAAAATATCCCCCAAACAAAACCAAAAAGCCTTTGTCAGATCATAAATTCTAATTTTTGATGTGTAAAATATTACTACAACTATTGGAGCTGTCAATTAACCTAGAATCTCAAGTGCTAAAAACGAAAATAAGAATATATTTTGAAAAGTAATAAAAAATGGAAGCTTAAATATCTATTATAAATATACAGCTATTAAAACTTTTTAATCTTAGTTTAGAAATTATTTTTCATTTGAAATTTAAAAAGTATTTCAAATCTACAAAAAACTCAAGTACCTTTAGCATCATTTTTAAAAAAAGCTTTAAATGTATATATACTTCTAATTTGACAACATTTATTGAATACCTATTGTATCTGTTAGCCTCTTTCAGAGCTTGAGACAGAAAGTTGAGTAAGAATCTTGAAACTCAAGGAATCCAGTCCAGTGAAGAAGACACACATGTAAACAATGCAATGCTTACATTAAGTAGAGGAGTATATAAAATGTTATGGGAGTAGAACACTGGTGGAAGACAAGAGAAATCCAGAATTCTGGGGCCTACAGGACAAGTAGGCATTTCACAGGAGAAATGAGGAGGGGAGAATAGGGAATAAAAAGGATTGTTGAGGTGGGTGACTATCATTCCAGTCAAAAAGCATAGTTAAGTGTGAAGGTATATGTTTCTAAGTAGGTGTAGACTTTCCATAGAATCTCTGAAACTCATTATAAAGCTCCTTTTGAAATGTTATCTAGTCTGATTTCACTGTATTTTAGTTCTTTTTTTTAAATTCCCCAATATCACTTTTTCTGGTTCCTTCTGCCCTTAATACTGCTTTAATACTTATGTTAATTTTTAAAAATTTTTAAAAAGAAAAAATACCTTAAAAGACTCTTTCATGATTTATCCAAGATTTGTAAATCCAATTGTACAATCACAAATAAACACACATATGCATATGGTGGTAATTTCCTCACAAAGAAATAAAAAACAGTTACTATTATAAAATGGGAATAATAATAGCACCTCCCTCAGAGTTTGTATAAAGATTGAATGAGTTAACTACACATCATAGATGGGGACAAGGAGTAAAGAAATAACAATTATCAAAAGTTTGGTACAGTAAAAAAAGGCTCTACAGACAGATAATTAACAGAACTCTATCTTTACCCACACATTACTACTATGTGACTTTAGAAATTTTACTTATCCTTTTTGGGTCTCAGTTTCTTCATCATGGAACCAGAGTAGAAAGAGACTGTTACCTCAGATGCAGGGGCCTTTGCATGAAGCTTTCTACCACATATGCTCTTTAACTTCCCTTCCTGGACAGATATAACCCTCAGATAGCTCTGTTAGGTTACACTTTTCAAGCTTGGCTCCTCTTATCACAGCAACCTAGAGCTTATCATAGCCATATCATTTTTCTACTGAAACATTTGTCCAAAAAGTAACATCAAATCCACCACAATAAACAAGTACCACCATTAAGAATGTTTAAAAGGAAAGTGCTATAGGCATTATAAGTACCTTCATTAAACAGTTTCAAAAAATTTTGTGGTCTATGGCAGCACTATTGGAATATGTGTTTGTGTTCTCTGGAGACTACTCTGAATGGGGCATTAGAGCATGTTTTTCTAAATGTACACTAGGCTGTTATGTATGTAAGTGCTATATTTGAAAGCCATTTTTTGACGTGCAAAATGTGATTCTGAAAAGATTGAGTCATAAAAATCTGTAGAAGAGAAAGGATTCAAATAAGCTCAGTTAGAAATGAAAAAAGAGACATTACAATTGATACCACAGAAATACAAAATATCATCTAAGACAACTATGGAAACAACTACAAAATCTAGATGAAAAGGATACATTTTTGGAAACACGCAACTTCCCAAGCTTGAATCAGGAAGAAACAGAAATCCTGAACAGACCAGTAACAAGCAGCAAGTGCAGGACCAGATAGATTCACAGTCAAATTCTACCAGACCTATAAAGAAGAAATGGCACCTACCCTACTGAAACTGTTCCATAACATTGAGAAGGAGGGAACCCTCCATAACTCATTCTATGTATCACTTACATACCAAAGCCAGGAAAGGGCACAACAATAAAAGAAAACTACAGACCAACACCCTCATGAACACTTATGCAAAAATCCTCAACAAAATACTAGCAAACTGAATTCAACAGCAAATCAAAAGATAATTCACCTCGATCAAGTGGGTTTCACCCCAGGGATGCAAGGATGATTCAACATATGCAAATCAATAAATGTGATTTACCACATACACAATTACAAACTAGAACCATATGATCATCTCAATAGATGCAGAAAAAGCATCTTATAAAATCCACCACTGCTTCATGCTAAAGTCCCCAACAAACTAGGCATAGATGGAATATACTTCAAATTATAAAGGCCATATATGGCAAACCCACAGCCAACATCATATTAAATGAGGAAAAGTTGAAAGCATTCCCCCTAAGAACTGGGAAAAGACAAGGATGCCCACTTTTGCCACTTCTACTTAACATAGTACTGGAAGTCCTAGCCAGAGCAATCAGGCAAGAGAAAGAAATAAGGAGCATCCAAATCAGAAAAGAGGAAGTCAGACTATTCCTGTTTGCCAATGATATGATCTTACACTGAAAACCCTAAAGACTTTTCCAAAAGACTTCTAGAATTGATAAACAAATGCAGTAAAGTTTTAGGTTACAAAATTAATGTATGCAAACCTGTAGTATTTCTATACGTTAACAGTCAAGCTGAGAGTCAAATCAAGAATTCTACAGCATCTATAAAAGCTGCAAGGAAAATAAAATACCTGGGAATATACTTAACCAAAGAGGCGAAAGATCTCTACAAGAAGAACTGTAAAACACTGATGAAAGAAATCATACATGACACAAATAAATGGAAAAACATCCCATGCTCATGGATTGGAAGAATCAATATTGTTAAAATGTCCACATTGCCTAAAGTGATTTATGGATACAATGCAATTCCTATCAAAATACCATCATTTTTCACAGAATTAGAAAAAACAACCAGAAATTAGAAATGGAATTAAAAAAGAGCCCTAATTGTCAAAGCAATCCTAAGCAAAAAGAACAAAGCTGGAGGCATCACATTACCTGACTTCAAATTATACTACAAGACTACAGTAACCAAAACAGCATAGTACTGGCATAAAAGTAGACACAGATCAATGGAACAGAATAAAAAACTCAGAAATAAAATCATATACCTATAACCAACTGATTTTTGATAGAGCAGACAAAAGCATACACTGGATAAAGAATACCCTATTCAATAAATGGTGCTGGGAAAATTGGATGGTCACATGTCGAAGAATGAAATTGGATCCCTCTCTCTCTCTCACCATATTCAAAAATTAACTCAAGATGGATTAAAGATTCAAATGCAAGACAAATCATAAAAATTGTAAAAGAAAATGTAGGAAAAACTCTTCTGGACATTGGCCAAGGGCAAAGAATGTATAACTAAGATCTCAAAAGCAAATACAGCAACAGCTAAAATAAAAAAATGGACCTAATTAAACTACAAAGTTTCTGTACAACAGATTAAATAGACAACATACAGAACGGGAGAAAATATGCAAGAACTATACATCTGATAAAGGACTAATACACAGAATCTATAAGGAACACAAACAAATCAACAAGAAAAAAACAATAACCCCATTAAAAAGTGGGCAAAAGACATGAACAGATTTTTTTTCCAAAAGATACACAAATGGCCATCATGAAAAAATGCTCAATATCACTAATCATCAGAGAAATGCAAATTAAAACATAGTAAGATATCACCTTGTGCCTGTCAGAATGGCCATTATTAAAAAGTCAAAAGATAAGGAATGTTGGTATGGATACAGTGAAAAGGAAACGCTTATACATTGTTGGTGGCATGCAGATTAGTACATCTATGGAAAACATTATGGAGATTTCTCAAAGAACTAAAAGCAGACATACCATTTGATCCAGCAATCCCACTACTTCCCCAAAGGAAAAGAAGTCATTATATTAAACAAATACCTGTACTGGAATTCTTATCGCAGCACAATTCACAATTGCAAGGATATGGAATCAACCTAAGTGCCCATCGACTGATCAGTGGATAAAGAAAATGTGGTGTGTGTATATATACTTATATACATACACAAACACCATGGAGTACCACTCGGCCATAAAAAACAATGAAAGAACATCTTTTACAGCAATTTGGTTGGAACCAGAGGCCATTATCCTTAGTAAAGTACCTCAGGAATGGAAAAACAAATACTGCATGTTCTCACTTATAAGTGGGAGCTAAATGGTGGGCACATATGGTTGTACAAAGTGTAATAATGGACACTGGAAACTAAGAAAAGGGGAGAGTGGTAAGAGGGATGAAGGATCAAAAATTACCCATCGGGTACAATGTATGTATGCTATTTGGGTGATGGGTACACTAAAAAGCCCTCACTTCACCACTATACATTCATCCATGTAACAAAAAACACTTGTACCCTCTAAAACTATCAAAATAAAAAATCTGTTGTACTTCAGAGAAAAAACAAACTAACAAAAAGGAATTTACTAAACATGTCTGATCCTACATTAAGTTGGTAAAGCAAATATTTGGAAAA
>CAUYSK010045498.1:0-95977 GCA_963575035.1 Avahi laniger | reverse complement strand
GTGAAGAATCTATAATACTATTGTAAGAGCTCAGTTGCTTTCTGTCTACTGAGCACTTTGCGTGGATCATCTCATTTAACCCTCACAGTAAGAAAAGGAGAAAAGTTCTGGTTTTTTTTTTTTTTATTTCAGCATAATATGAGGGTACAGATGTTTAGGTTACGTGTGTTGCCCTTCTCGCCCCCCGTCCAGGATGCAAATATGTCCATCCCATTGCGTGGTGCACATTGCACTCTTTGTGTACGCATATACCCGTCCCCTCCTCCCTCCTCCCCCCTCCCCCTGGCCCAACATCCAATAGATGTTATTCTTATATGTGCACTTATGTGTTGATCCGTTAATACCAATTTGATGGTGAGTACATGTGGTGCTTGTTTTTCCATTCTTGGGATACCTCTCTTAGTAGAATGTGTTTCAGCCCTTTCCAGGATATGAAAAAGATACCTGCACTCGAATGTTCGTAGCAGCAAATTCACAATTGCAAAAATGTGGAAACAACCCAAGTGTCCATCAATACATGAGTGGATTAATAAACTGTGGTATATGTATACCATGGAGTTCTATTCAGCTTTAAAAGTTCTGTTTTGATGACAGTAGCAAAGGCCTAAGGTGCCTGGATTCTGTTTATTGTTTTACTCTTTCACTGCTGGTCAGTAAACAATAGTCTGTGACAATTGAGTCTTGATTTTCTGGGGCACAGGGGTAATGTGAGCAGGAGAAAATGAATGATGAATGTTTTCCTTGTATTTCTGTGCAACACATCTTTCCCAGCCTAGTGTAGTATTAACATTATTAGCAGTTGTAACACACAAGGCAAGTTGTGATATCCCCAAATGGGTAATAAAACAGTTAAAATCCCAAAAGATTTTGAAATGTTAGTAAAATATTACATCGATTTTAAACAATAAATGTTGGTGAAACATTACATCAGTTTTTCTCATTAGGAGTTTATTATTTACAAGCCCTTGTTGGATAATGTGGTTTATTCTGGGTGACTGTAATAAAATGTTATAAAAATCAAATGATTAATAACTAGTATATGTATTTTCATTTTTAACCATTATATGCACATATAATATTGTGAGAGAGAAAGAGAGAGAGAGAGAGAGTGTGTGTGTGTGTGTGTGTGTGTGTGTGTGTGTATCACTGGGGTAAAGGAGATTGGGCAGGGCTACCAGGTGCCAGACCTAACCCACTCATCTGCTACCAGGGTTTGAAGAGATATTATGCGATTCCTTCCCAGATGAAATACTACCAAATATCACTATATGGCAAGAAGATTTCCAAGCCCAGGGCAATGGCTCACTTAGAATCATTAGTTTGATCCTGTACTACCCAGCTAAAGCCCTTACAATGCAGATGAAGACACCGTGACCCAAAGAAGTGGTGATTTACTTGGAACACGCAGTTTTGCATTGGCAAAACCCCAACCCCC
Organism: Avahi laniger; assembly: GCA_963575035.1. NCBI lineage: Eukaryota > Metazoa > Chordata > Mammalia > Primates > Indriidae > Avahi > Avahi laniger. The sequence continues at coordinate 94,542 of CAUYSK010045498.1, read as the reverse complement.
TGAAACTACAACAAAGCTCCTACCACATGAACTGCTCTGCCCTTGTGTGTTTGAAAAAAAAAAGTCCAAATACAGGAGTTCTCATTTGTCTCTTGTTAAATTCTTCTTTTTGATTTGGGATTCATAACTATTTAGATTTTTTTAAAAATATTAAATCTGCCATCTAACTAATTGGCCATTTATCAAATTTTGTGCTGTTTACAGTTTGATAGTATCTTCTATGTCTTCTTCTGTGACTTTAATAAAAATGTTGAGTGGCTAAGTTTGAGGACAAAGTTTATTGATGATTTAAAAATTTTATTTAGGATCATACTGATTCATTAAACCCAGGACTGGCCACAGAATTTACAGGGCCCACCAGTGCCAAATGAAAACGCAAGGCTCCTTGGCTCAACAATTATTTAGAATTTCAAAGTGGAGACAGCAGAACATTGAACCAACATGTGTCCTTCTGAGTGTGATGGCATTGGTCACACACCTATGAAAACAGCCCTGATTAAACCTTTTTACTTTCAGTCATTTAGCCTGCTACAAATTGATTCATCTAAAATATGTTTGTTGGAATTGCGTCTAGCTGTGAGTAACAGGAAACCCAACAAACAATAGCATAAGCATGCAACAAGCAATCCAGAGGCAAGTAATCAAGGACTGGTACTAGGGAAAGACACCTTCTCTTTTCCGTTCCTACTATTTGGCATCCAGTTTTCTCCTCCTGACACAAGATAGCTGCAGTACCTCAAACCATCATATCCACATTCCAGATAGGAAGAATGAGGCATGGCAAAGGACAAAGAGCAAAAGTCTTCTCCTCTTCAGCATTCACCTTTTTATTCAGGAAGAGAAAACTTTTCCAGGGATTTCTGCTGACATCTCATTGCCTTCATGTCAAAAGAGCTCCATGTGGTCACACCGAGCTGCAAGGGAGGCTTGGAATTAGTGTTTTACTTTCTAGTCTCCACAATTGAGAAAGACAAGGGAGAAGGAGTTGAAATGGGACATGGGAAGTATTTCAATGATCTACTGCTGCAAGTCAAAGCATAGTGGCTTACAACAAACATTTTATTATATCTCATGACTTTGGGAGTCGGGACTCAGCTGGGCAATTTTTTTTTTTTTTTGAGACAGAGTCTTGCTCCGTTGCCATGGCTAGAGTGCAGTAGTGTCACCATAGCTCACTGCAACCTCAAACTCCTGGGCTCAAGTTATCCTCCTCAGCTTCTGAGTAGCTGAGACTACAGGCACATGCCACCATGCCCAGCTAATTTTTGTATTTTTTGTAGAGACAGAGGCTCACGATGTTGCTCAGGCTGGTCTCGTACTCCTGGCCTCAAGCAATCCTCCTGCCTCAGCCTCCCAAAGTGCTAGGATTGCAGGTGTGAACTACCACGCCCAGCTAGCCGGGTGATGTTTTTGTTACTCATGGCATTAATGGAAGTCACTTGGTAGTGAAGTCTGTCCAGAGAGTTCAAAGAGGCTTCATTCACATATCCAGCACATTGGTGGGGAAAGCAGGCAGGTCGAGTCCAGCTAGGACTGTCATCTGGAGTGTCTATATGTGGCCTTTCCAGCATGGTGCTCTCAGGGCGTCGAACTTCCTCCATGGCAGCTCGGAGCTCCCAGGGTGAATGTTCTAGCATCAGAGTGGAAGTTGCATAGCCTTTAGGATTGGCTTTTGGAATCATAGTCACTTTTACTGATCAAAGAAGTCACAAACCTGCCTAGGTCCAAAAAGAGGAGACAGACCCAGTAGTATAGCAGAGCCAGCTTATACTAGCCAGCTAGAACCAACTGTTAAACTTTCAAAAATTTTGCAAGCCAGTTGTTAAACAGCCATCCTTGAAATTGGCCAGGGTGGGAGTCTTAATGCCACAGAAACTGGCAAACAGTACAAATCAGGACCTTTTCCGTTAGGGAGCTGGTTGTTAAACATTAACCATTGCAACTCTGCATAGACTTCACCTCTCTCTAGGAAGAGTGTCAAAGAATTGACAGCCATGTCTTAAATGTGCCACAGTAAGCCAACTTCAGCGTCCTCCAGATACTCTTTCTTTTGTCCAGCCCACATTTCTGTTTGGTCCCCAAGGATATCATGAGAGAGCTTGTCAAATGCTTTCTGCAATCCATGCCCCAATAGCCTAATAATTCTATGCAAGAACAAAATTGAGATATTTTTGGCTCAACTTGTTCTGAATGAACCCAGGCTAGGTCCTAATACCACCACTTTCTTTTCCCAGTGTTCAAACTATCCGTTGAATAGTTTATTCTAGACTTTTTTCCCCCCCAAGGATTATTTTGTGGTTTGTAATTTCTGGAAGTCTCCTCTTTTGAAAGTTAGTACAAACTATTTTTCAGACCTTTGTGTACTATAACACACATGGAGAAAAGTTAGAATGCAAACATGTTTGAATTAATAACTATGACTCAAACATTCCTGGAACTATCCTGCAATCGGCAAGTTGAATGTTGCGACAATCCCAGAAATCCATCGATGTGTCTCTTCCCAAGATCCACCCTCCCCTTCCCCTGCAGGTAATCACCTTCCAGACTTTTAGTTGTATCCATTCCACTGCTTTTCTTCATAGTTACAGCACTTCTGTGTGCATTCCTGAGTCACATAGTTGAACTGTTAAACTTTGTATGAATGGAACCATGCTGTATGTATAATTGGGGCAAACCTTTGAACATTCTGACCTTTCGATGCATTTTTCTTTGTCCATGGTTCCTCAACGATTAACAAGACTGATTCCATAATCACAGTTGTAAAATCTTTCAGACAATTTTAGGCTAAAACCTCCTAAATCTTTCATGTGCTGTCATGAGATTTCATCAGTATTCATCAAAAAGCAGAATTTTCAGGAAATAGAAAATTGAAAGTTTAAATATGGTTTTTATTGAGTTGTATCTAGCATTTGTTAATTATCTATCAAATCTACATTTTTCTTGTTGGGTCTCACTCTATCATCCAGGCTGGAGTACAGTGGTGCAATCCTAGCTCACTGCAGCCTCCAAATCCTGGGCTCAAGAAATCCTCCCACCTCAGCCTCCCAAGTCACTAGGACTATAGGTACGTGCCACCATGCCTGGTTGATGTTTTTTATTTTTTGTAGAGACTGGGTCGCGCTATGTTGCCCAGGCTGGTCTTGAACTCCTGATCTCAAGCTATCCTCCTGCCTTGGCCTCTCAAAGTGCTGGGATTATAGGTGTGAGCCACAACACCCAGCCCTATGAAATGTACTGTAAGGGAAAAAAACCCGTAAGTTACAAATATCATAATACTATAAATACATAAACTATGCATAAAATGTTATACCTAGTGACAGATGTTATAAAACAGAGTTTATATTTACATCGTAGCCCATCTTTAGCCCCCCGGTTCTCCCCCTGTGCCTTAAGCACCTTGCCGAGGGGCTCAGCTGCCTTCGGCGGGGTCGCTTCTTAAATCCAATCACGGTGCCTGGCGTCCGCTGACCTCTGCTGCTCTGCTCTTCCTTCCATCCACAGTCCAATTTCTCTCTTTCAGGCGCCTCAAGGCCCGCTGTGTAAATCCGGTGTCTTTTTTTCATCCTAATGTTTCTCAGGCTTTTTTAGGCAGTTTCGTACCTGGGAACCTGCCGGGGCCCAGAAGGAGGGGAAGAGAAATCAGCCTCCCACCTCCAGGCCAGCCATCTGTCCCCGGCTCATAGCGTCATCCTGCACACACGGGCCACGGGGCTGCGCGCGCATGCGCACCCCACATCCACCTTGCAGATGAACACACCGCACGGGGTGTGCGGAATCGGGCGACCAGCCCTCTCGGGGACCCCACCGCGATGCGAAGGGGTTGGAGAGCCTAGAAGGCTTTCCTGGGTTCCCCAACTCACAGTCCCTTTCTTTTACTTCTGATACACCCCACAGACTTCACTGAGGGCCTGTGGAGTCCCGGCCCCTGTGCAGGTGCCGTGGAGGATGAAAAATACAAACCACCAGGACACAAGCAGAGAGCTTATCGTGTGGTCAGAAAAGGAACAAACCTTTCTCCTTCAACGCAACTGTGGAAAATGCTCAAGAAAGATTAAGCAGGTCGCGATCTGGTGGCGGTGGTGGGATCCTTCTGCCCTGCAGTGCAGGTCCCAGGGAGACCCAGGTCTCTGAGACAGACACAGCTATTTCGGGGGGTGAGGGGAGCGGCTGGCCCGGGCTGGTGGAGAGGGGAGAGCACTGCAGCTTGAGAGAACAGCTCGAGGAAGGAGCGGAGGCCGCTGGCCTCCTCCTGCTGCCCACCACGCAGAGCCCGTTCGCTCCCGGATTTCCCTGTTGCACCAGCTTTCGGGCTGCCATAGCGAAAGGGCAGACTGGGCAGCTTCAACGACAGAAATTTACTGTCTCATCGTGCTGGGGGCCGGAAATCCAAGACCAAGGTGCTGGCAGGGTTGATTTCCTCTGAAGCTTCTCTCCTGGCCTTGCAGACAGCCACCTTCTTGCTCTGTCCTCACATGGCTTTTCCTCTGTGTCCCATTTCCTCTTGTTATGAGGTCACCAGTCAGATTGATTAGAACCCACCCATGTGACCTCATTTTAACTTAATTACTTCTTTAAAGGTCCCATCTCCAAATGCAGTCACGTTCTGGAGTCCTGGGGGTCAGGGCTTTGACATATCTATTTGTCATGGAGGGGGCACATTGCAGACCGTCACACCCATCTCAGTCAATGGCCTCACTATCCAGACTGTGAGGCAACAAACGTGAGACTCAAAGCCAGCATGTGGAGGACAGTGCGGTAAAACCGTTGAAAAAGCCCGGCCTTTGAAGATATGTGTCCCAGCTCCTCCAGACTACTTGTCACATACACAGTAAATGCACTTGCAGTTTAAGTCACTGTGAGTTGTGTCCTGTCACTTGCAGCTGAAGGCATTTCCACCTGGTGCACACCCTCAGTGTTTAGCACAGTGCCTAGCATACAACAGGTGCTTAATAAAGATGTGCACATGCATGAACTCTCCTGCTTCAGAGCCCTCCATAGCTCCCATCGTCTCTGTCACGAGATTCAAGCTCGTCAGCGGTCAGCTGGGACTCTCTTCCTGCTCAGCATCTGGTCTCCAGCTTCAAGTCGCCTTCCACCCCTCCCTCGGGCAGACTGGGCCCTTTTGCCAGGATGAAATTAACCAGGAGGGACGCAGAGGGAGCAGCAGAGCCAGCGGCTGAATGTGCGTGGCAGGATCTTGGGAGGCAGCGGCAAGAGTGAATTACACGGAGGAGCCTTAGAGCGGGAAGGGCATCAACGACAGCTGTCTCCAGCAGACAAGGGCAAGGAGGCTCACAGCAGGGCTGAAGGACCCCAGGCTCGGGGAGGGGTCAGGAGGCCCTTGCAGAGGCACCAGGACGACAGATCACAAGGTTAAGGAAGGGTTTTCATTCCTCCCATAAAACCAGAAACCATGGTTAAGTGGAAGGTTGGTGCGTTCATTTCCTGGGGCTGCGGTAACAAAGTACCACAAACTGGGTGGCCTAAAACAACACAAATGTGTTCTCTTCCAGTCTGGAGTCCAGAAGTCCAAGATCAAACTCTCAGTAGGCAGGGTTGGTTCCTTCTTGGGGGCTCAAAGGAGAATCTGTCCCGTGCCTCTGTTGTAGCTTCTTGCAGATGCTGGCAACGCCTGGCGTTTCTTGGCTTGTAGCTGCATAACTCCAATCCCTGCCTCCTCGGCTGTCTTCCCTCTGCGTGCGTCCGTCTCTGTGTCTCGTCTCCTCTTCCTCGGAGGCCACCAGCCATGTTGGATTCAAGAGCCACCCTAGTCCAGTATGACCTCATCTTAACTTACATCTTAATTACATATGCGACGATCCTATTTCCAAATAACATCACATTCACAGGTGCCAGTGGCAAGAACTGTGTTGGCTTGCGAGGGTCACTGTGGTACCATGAACCGAGTGGCTCAAACAACAGAGATGTATGGTCTCACAGTTCCAGAGGCCGGACCCCGGAGATCGGGATCTCGGGCTGGTCCCTCCCAAGGGCTGTGAGGGAAGGACGTGTCCCAGGCCCCTCTCCTTGGCTTGTGTCAGATGGTCATCTCCTCCCTTTGTCACTTCACACCCTCTTTACTCCCTGCACGGTAGAACTTCAGCATGTCTTTTTGGGGGACACGATTCAACCCACGACAGTTGGCCACTTTTGGAGTGTTCCTCCATGCTTACGGGAATGTCCTGGATGGTCGCAGTTGACTGAGAGTTCCGTGAGGGTGGGAGGAGGAGGATCTTCACATTTTATACGTAGCCTTAAAAGAAGACGGATTTGTTGTTCCTTCCTCTACCATGTGATGAACTCGCTTCTTGTGTCCTAGTCATTGTTAATTCTCCTCGACATCTGTCCCAGTCCCTCATACAAAATGGGACCTCAATAAGGGTCCATGGAGTTTAGGGGGCTTTATGATTTGTGTGCCCCCAGCGGGAGGGACAGTGCCCGGCATGTATAGCAGAGAATGTGGCAGAGGCTGGTGATTGGGAAGCCCACTTCCATGTTGGACAGACCCGGTTCGAATCCCAAGTTTGTCTTGTGTTGGCTCTGTGGCCCTGGATTAACCCTCAAAACCTCAGTTTGCTCACCTGCAAACTGGGACCCCTCAGAGCGCCTACCCTGTGTGGCTGTTACCAGAACAAGACTATTTAGTGCAGATAGGAAGTTCGGCAGAGTGCCTGGTTCATGGCTGGTGCTTGGCAAATGCCAACTACGGTAGGGCACTCGGTGACCGTGTGTTGACTTGAGCTGCGTAGCAACACAATGTCCCCACTCCAGAAACATATTTACCTTTTAGCATTTCCATGTGGATTGTAGAACATGGGGCAGTGCCTGGATTTTCCTTTGCCACATGTGGCCCTAACACATTTGTCCAGCCATAACATGTATGTGACAATCCTCCCGTGATGGCCATCAGCATAGAGGTGGATGGAAGCGTGCCTCCTGGGCTTTATTTTATTTTATTTTATTTTGAGACAGAATCTTGCTCTGCTGCCACTGGTAGAGTGCAGTGGCATCATCATAGCTCACAGCAACCTCAAACTCCTGGGCTCAGGTGATCCTCCTGCCTCAGCCTCCCAAGTAGCTGGGACTACAGATGCACACCACCAAGCCCGGCTAATTTTTCTATGTTCAGTAGCGACGGGATCTCGCTCTTGCTCAGGCTGGTCTCTAACGCCTGAGCTCAAACAATCCACCCGCCTCCCAGAGTGCTAAGATTACAGGCATGAGCTACCGCGCCCGGCCTCCTGAGCTTTATTTATCTGAATTCAGTGATGTCTAAACGCAATAGTTAATTTCTATGGTTACAAACTTTGCTTTGGGTTGTTTGATCTTGGACTCCAAGTTTTTGGTACTGCATTTGTTTCAAAACTCTATTTGGAGGGGCAAAAAACATTAGAGCTGCTTTGCAGGAGACACACCTTGTTGAAAACACACCATGCAGTAGTTGGGTGGGACTTTGTCTATCTAAGAGCTCCGAGAAAAGGATGGAGAACCTTTGTTCCCTGCCTCTGTGGCATGTCAGAATGCAGAAGAGTGATGTGACTCTGTGGCAGGATTCCACTGGCTGTGGCAGACTGAGGGCAGAGAGAGTTGACAGAGTGAGCTATTTACATTCCCAAAAGAGGTTGTGCTGACTCCTCCCCGGCCTCCCTCCCTGGGCAGGTTCTGATGGGCCTCGGTCAACAGAGAGCATGCAGAATAATTTTAGGGACAGCCCCAGATCAAAGTGGATGGCGGCTTCCAAAAGGCAAGAGAATAAAGACATTTGAGCTCCGTGAGGCCAAGCAGTGGGCTAAGGGGATTTGGCCATCGGTACAACATACAGCTGCTTCAGATGTGGGCCACCCTGGCCCTCTGCTGACACCTAAAGACACCCTCGTTGCCTCCAGGTAGAAGAACGTGGTTGGAGCTTGTGGAGGAGGCTGGTTTGCTACCCTGGGTTGACTCTGAGGCCTCCTGGGAGTACGGGGCACAGCGAGGAGAGGGGAAGGGATGAGAAAAACAGAGCCGGTTGATATGATCCTCTGACTTCTCAGCAAGGATGATAATACGCAGCATGTCTGAGATTTGGCTGTAAGTCAGGCACCAGATTAGGTGGTTTTCATGTTATCTCTGGTCTTTACACCTCTCAAGGTGGTTTTCATTACACTCACTTCATTCATGTATGACTATATAATAAACTACCCAAACCATAGTGGTATAAAGCCATGGCCACTTTACTGTGCTCACAGATTCTCTGGGTCAGGTTTGGAAGAGGCTTGTTGCTGCTCCATGACGTCTCAGCTGGGAAGACGCAGAGCGCTGGGGAGGCCCCATGGCTGAGGCCAGAATCTTCTGAAGGCTCATCACCCCCATGCCTGACAGCTGCTGCCACCTGCTGGCCACCCCCCGGGGCCATGAGCAGTAGTCCCACATGACACCTCTTCACTGGGCCTGGGCTTCCTCACCGTGTGGCAAGCTCCAAGGGCGAGCGTCCCAGGAAAGGGAGCCAGGTGTAGCTATATTGCCTTTATAGATGTGAATGTCACATGGTGTCACTTCTACTCTTGCTGAGATTCAAGTTCACCTCTCGACAGGAGAGTTAAAGTTTTGTTATGAGAAGAGCATGCGGATGAGAGATATTGCCAAGGTCACCTTTGGGCAATTCCTCTGCCACGACCCTTGTTCAGACAGAAGGTAACTCACACTCAGAGGGGTTCCGTGATTCCACAGCTTCTACGTGCGGCTCTGAGATCTGCACTGGAGCCCCCTGAGTTCAGGGCACTTCTCTATCCGTGACACTGCCCCGTGGCACTGAAATCCCCGGTGCCGCTGGGTTCCCCCTGCGCATAGGCCCCTTTCCCCTTGCAATCGCCATCCAACCATCACCTCGCTGCTTCGTTCCCTTGATGCTCTTTGATTCTCTTTTGTCGTCCTTTAAACCATTTGTCCCCAAACTTCATTTCTACCAAGACACAAAGGACAGATGTGGTCCCACACACAGCACGCTCTCTTTGGGGGCCCGGGTTATAGGCCGTGACAGACGAGGGAGCTCCAGGGACGTGCCATGGAGCTGACATCAGTCCCTTCCTTGTCTCTCCCATCCCCTCAAGCCCTCAGGGACACAAGTGGGGGCAGGAAACCTTCCTGGGACAACATTGCAATTCACGCTAAAATATATAAGCGGATCCTTTGCCACACTGGTGCTTAAAAATTTTCCCTAATAATCAGGAACAGCCTCCTTTGTCCCTGATGGAGGCACCGTGGTTTGAGCCCATAGCTTAAGATAGCTGGATGCGGTAGACCCACCAGGTCAACAGGTAAATTCTCTTTCTCCAAATCCCACTTGCAACTCTCCCTATATTGTTTTATTGTTCACACATCTGACATATTTTCTGACATCTGACATATTTTCCTCCTTAAAACTTGCAGATCTTTTATCATATGCAACGTGCCTCCAACCTCCTCCTATCCACCCATGTTTAGCCCGTCTGGGTCATTCCTTTGTTCTCTGCCACCTGAAGTTTCTCCAGCCCTGTATTGACTCTTCCCTGCTTGCTCGTATCTTCCAAGGCTCAGAGCCTCAGGAGGCTCTTTGTGTGTGAGAAGTTCTTAGAGATCTGCTGTGTCAGCTACAGTGACCCAACGAGAGGTCTGATTGTCCTTGTCTGCTCAGGGTACCATAACAAAACGCCATGGCCTAGCTGGCTTACACAACACAAGTGTGTTTGCTCTCAGCTGCGCGTCTGAGGTCAGGGTGCCAGCACGGCCTCTGGTGAGGGCCTCTCCCTGGCCTGCTGTGTGTTCACAGGGCCTTTCCTCAGTGCGAGTGCATGGGGAGAGAGAACACAAGCCTCTGGTGGTTCTTCTTATAAGGGCACTAATCCCACCACGAAGGCCCCACCCTCATGACCTCAACTGAATCTAATCACCTCCCAAAGGTCCCATCTCCAAATACCATCACAATGGGGGCAAGGGCTTCAACATATGGATTGGGAGGGGCACAGTCCAGACCACAGCACGGGTGGACATATTTTAGAAGCCCCTCCCCCACCCCCACAACTAGCTTGTAAGCTTCACCAACATCTTACCTGGGGCCAACTGGCAGTGCGAATGGGGATAACACAATCAATTGTTCAAAAGGGGTGACTACTAAAATTTCCCAATTTTTCATTTCTCTTACACAATGTAGAATAGTGAGCGAGGGCTTGGGAGACAGATTTCCTGGGGTTCGAATCCTAGTTTCTCTACTTACTTGCCGTATGAGCCTGGGCATATACAGCTTAACCTCTCTGTGTTAATAACCATACTTACCTTGTAGGGCAGATGGGGGAGTTATGTGCCATAAAGCAGCTATAGCATTGGCCCTTCATGAGCCTTTTATTAATAAAAACTGTTACCTATTAGTCTTCCCATCTAATGGTACAAAGGAACCATTTTTCCTGTTGAAAGAATATAAAATGTGAGAATAAAAGAGAAATGTAGAAACGGAAAGAGAAAGGGAAGGATTTGAGTGGGAGGGAAAATTGGGGTGGATTAGGATGGGGAAAAGAGAGGTTAGGACAAGCCTCTGGAAGGATCTACCCACAGTTCCAGAGTGGAGCAGTCCAGCAGAGATATAACGCAGTTCACAAATGCAAGCCACATACATAATTTAAAATTTTCTAGTAGCCACATTAAAAAAGCAAAAAGAGACCAGGGAAGTTAATTTTAACAATATATTTTATTTAACCCAACTTATTTAACTCAGTATTATAACCCACTTCATGATATATTTTATATAACCCAATATGGTGACTACTGTACCAAATAATCTAAAATTATTAATGTGATATTTTACATTTTTCATACTAAGTATTTGCAATCCGGTGCGTATTTTATGCTTACAGCACATCTTAATGCAGACTAGTTACATTTCGAGGGTTCAGTGACCACATGTGGCTAGCAGCCACCATACCGTACAGCACAGGCCTAAAGGTTCAGACATTCATTCTCATTCCTTCGGGTGTTTGCCGCGACTAGCAAGCCCTATGCAGAGAGAGTATTTTTGGCAGCTGTTAACAAATCCAGGCTGCAGGCAGCAGCCACCCATTTTTACGCGGCGGCTCTCATCCCTTGCCACGTGTCTCCTGTTTTCCTCTAAGGTGTCACAGCACTGCGTTCAGCCTCCCACTCGAGGGCTGATATTTAAGGGCCTGTTTTGGTTCCATCCTCCGTTTTGAATGCATGTAACCCATGGCAACGGTGAGGCTCCCGAAGCCGATTGTTGTGTTCCGTTTCCACAATACTGAGTCCAGAGTCAGAGAAAAGCATTTGTCTGTAGTGTGGAGAAGGACACAGGGCCACAGGGAGACTTTGCTTCGGCAAACTGGACGGCATTGTTGGTCACTCAGCCTCGAAGGGACATGTGACACCTCCCTTCTCAGAGTCTTCATTAAAGAAATGAAATCTTTAGAGTAAAGTTGATGCACTCAGGATGTAGGGGTTGAGTCCCACGGGGGTCACTCAGCTATTTGCAGAGAAACCATCTTTTTACAATCACATCCTGCATTACCCACCTGGGTCAGTCTCAAAAATGTGCTCTTAGGATCACTCCAGGAGGATGGCTGGAATGCCATGTTTGGGCACACGGCCACCGCGTGACCTTGGGAGGTACCACTTGCATTTCACTCCATGGAGCTGGGTGGCCGCTGAACTGTCTCTCTCATGGTCCAGACACTGTATAACAACACTAAGATCTTATTTCCCCTTTTCACTCTTGCTCACTCATAAGAGTATAGTGGAATTTTCCAGAGGTTGTCCAATGTGTGATTACATTTTTATTCTGACAGCCAGTGAATGTGTATTTATGTATTTTTGTGTTTTACATTTTTCTTGCTCTTAATTTCTAATATGTACATTGAGAAAGATCCCCTCCACCCCCTGCCCCTGTCTCAGCTGTATTAATTGTATTAACCTGGCATCCCTGTTTAATAAAGCAATTTGGAAAAAGAGTCAGGAGATCTGGTTCTTAGGATCCCAGCTGCACCATTAACTAGTTGGGTCACTTCCCTCTGAGGCTGCTACCTCATCATAAAGAGTGGGTTTGATCAGGTGATTAGGTTGCTAGGAATGCATGTTCTAGCACACTCAGCTCTTCTCCATGTACCTTTTCGAGAGCAAATAACTTCCCTTGGGAAAACAACTGAAGCCAGTATGGCTTGGCAGATGGCATCATGTTCATGTGCAAAGAAACGGTTGCTTCCTCCTTGCACACACCAAGCCCAGCTCCTACAGGATTAATCCCAAATCTCACAGAAGGTCCTCTCAGACCCTTCGCCATCTCCAGACTCATACCTACTTCTCTGTCCCCTCATCCTCTGCCATAATTATAACATCATCTCAAAGTCTCAATACCACCCACTCGGTAGCTGTTACGTCTTTTCTCCAGCTGTTTCCTCTTTGGGGCAAACCCTTCTACCAATCTAACTCTGATGCTGCCTCCTCCAGGGAGGCCTTTTTGACTCACTCTAGCTGAATCAGGGGCTCCTGGACACATGACTCCACACAGAACCCCTTCTATTTCTCGCCACCACTGGATCCAAGACATCATATTACTTCATCTATAAATGCTTCATATATAGCTGCTTCTTTATTCAGCCCATTGGACTTTGCCTACTGGGGTCCTAGTGTACAAGATGATCAGTTGGCACCTTGGTACCATACCATGCCCACCAATTCCTCCCTCTCATTCTCCCAACAGTTATATGATGATTTTTGGCTAAATCAGTATTTGAGAGTTTATACTTATGATTATACCATCTATCAATCATTTGTGAGCTAAGTAATACACTATGGCCGCATTTCTTTCCTTGTACAACATTTTGCTTATCCTAAGGTTTGTAGGTACCTCTTTTTCCTCTGCCAAACCATGGCAGGGACTCACAATTTTCCCCCATCATCCATCTTCCTCTTCTCCCTTGTCATAATAGAAATTCCTCTATCCAGAGTTTTAGTATGTGGCTGCCAGCCAGAGTCCCACCCCCAGCCACACTTGCAGTAGGTGTGGCCACGTGACCAAGTTCTTGCCAATTACGGCATGTCAACAGAAAGGTGGGTTCAGCTGCTGGATCTTGTCCTTCAAACTGATTGGGTGTTTGTTCCCTTTCTCTTCTTCCTCCTTCCCACAGTCTGGGAAAGGCCAACAACTTTTGCACCTTCCTTGGGTCCTGAGACAGAACCACGTGTGGAGAGTGGCACAGCCAGCCTGCCCGCTTGGCTCCCAACAGCCCTGTGGAGGAGAGCCACGAGACCTGCCTCTGGACAGCTTCATGAAGACAGAAATAAAACTCTGTCTTACTAAATGCTTGTATTTTGGAGCCTCTTTTTTTATAGCAGCTTAAACTGTATCCAAACTTGTACCCTTAGTTGTCTGTATCACTATCACTAATTCTTGCCAAACTCTCCAACTAAATTGTAAAATTCCTCCGAACACTATTTTTCAAACAGCCAACTACACCAATTTTGTTACTGGTGCCCTAGTTTTTCCTGCTCCATCCTCCTGCTCTGTCAGGAACAGTTGTTCATCAGGCCCACTGCACAATAACTTCCGCCTTAGGACTTCTTGTGTCACAGCCTAGATTTCTTGTGTCCTGGGTCTTTTTCCCCCCACCAAGAGTTCTGGATTTACTTTTTGTTGAAGCACAACTTACATAGAGTAAAGCACACTAATGTCAAATGTCTAGCCAACCAGTCTGTGGCCTTCGTTGAGTGACTCTGTTCTAAGTATGGCACCACCAACCCACTGACCATTGCTCCTGGCATTGCTGACATAGGGCCTGTTGAGTTCAACGTGGCACAGGCATATGGCCACCTATTCATACGAGAGGGGACGGGGACATGAGGGTCTCTCTGCTCCTTAACCTCCCTCTCAGGAATCTTCCTTTCTCCCTTCTTTCTGTCCTGCTGTGTCTCAGCCCTACCTTCTCTGCGACCTGTGCCTGGCCAGCTGGTCTGTCCTTGGCATCTGTCCTAGTCTGTTCTGGCTGCTATAACAAAATACCATAAACCAGGTGACTTGTAAACAACAGGCATTTATTGCTCACAGTTCTGAAGCTGGGAAGTCCAAGATAAAGGTGCTGGCAGATTTGGTGTCTTATGGAGTCCCCTTCCTGGTTCATAGACAGCTGTCACAGGACACTAATCCCATTCATAAGAGCTCCACCCTTATGACAGTCGACCTAAATAACAAACAGAAAGAGGCTCTCTTTAAAACAGAAATGATGTTTATTTAGAGCATTGCAATGGGAATATGCATGCCATAGTAAACTGTGTTCGTATTCAGGGAGGTGAAGGAAGACAGAGGTTTTCAAAGGAAAAAATAAGGAGGATTATATAATGGTTTTGAAATGATTATCCTTGACTGCCAAGATCAGTAACAGGGTGATGCCAATCCGAGGGTGGACAGGCAGTTGCAGCTGCTGGGCAGATGTCTTTGCAGAAGTTTTTTTTTTTTTTGGGTAAAGCTATGATGGCCTTTGTGCCAGCTTGTGAGTTTTGTAGTCTTTTGTGACAGTTTTGTTATCAGACATATGAGCATGAGAGCCCTCTCCTCGTGGTCTTCCCTGGTTCATTTATCAGGGGTTTGTTTTGTTTGTTTGTTTGTTTGTTTATTTAAATACTAATAGTCGCTTCTGCACTCAGCATGCCCACTTCCTGCCAGTGGTCCTCATGGGACATGGTTATCACAGCCTCTCCAGGGCTGTCACCTGCAAGATACTCTTCAGATGAACTCTTCGGAAAGCCTGCGTCATAAAATATCCTTCCCAGACCTGACCCAGTTCTCTAGAGTGACAATGGAAGTTCTCAGATGTCCTTAAGACAAGCTTCTTGGACACAGAGAAGACATTAATTGGATTTTCAAATTAATGTTCCATTTATTATTAAAGTTGTAAATTTTTAAAAAGGTAGTGTTCCTTAAGACTTTCAGTTTACCCTCCGAATATTATTTCATTCATAAATCTAATAAATTTTAACAATCACTTTCAAAGGGGCCCGTGGATAAATTTTTATCAAGTCCAATTGAGCAAACATAAGTACCTTAAACAATCGGTCCCTTTTATAAATTCAGTTAGTTAAAGTCCCTTAAGCATTTTTAACTGAATTTATAAAGTTACCAGACTTTATTTTCTGGATTTAGAAGCAAAATCTCTCCAGGTACTTACATGACTCTGAAAAATCTAATAAATCAAATTTGTAATAGTGAACTCTCTTAAAGAGGCTAACATTTTTACCAACTTAACCCAGTTCTCTAATAACTTTCGATTTAAAATCACAAATACAAAATTAATTACAAAATTACACATCCTAAATCGGAATCACCAGGCTACCTTATTATACTCTAATATGCAAATATTCTTAAATATTCCAAACATTTAAGTGTTTAATATATACAGATCATTTCAATGAATACAAAAACCTTCCTTTTCCTGACCTTAACAAACATGCATGATTATTATTGATTTTATTTATTTCATCTCTATATTTAATTAAAAATTTTTCTAGGAGTGGCATCGTTGGTTCTAGGGTGTGCATGTGATCCAGTAACTCCATCACATAAACCCAGCACAAATGCATGCATATGTTCTCCAAAAGGCATGAACTGCAAGTAATAGCCCCAATTGGAAACTACACAAATTGCCCATCAACAACGCATACGTAATGTGTGGTGTTTTCACCCAATGGGGTGAGATGAATGATCTACAACCACACATAATATTGATGACTCTAGGCCGGGCAGCATGGTTCTCGCCTGTAATCCAGCACTCTGGGAGGCCGAGGCAGGAGGATCACTCAAGCAGGAACACTCGAACTCAAGGAGTTTGAGACCAGCCTGAGCAAGAGTGGGACCCCATCTCTACTAAAAATAGAAAGAAATTAGCTGGACAACTACAAATATATAGAAAATATTAGCCAGGCATAGTGATGCATGCCTGTAGTCCCAGCTACTTGGGAGGCTGAGGCAGGAGGATCTCTTGAGCCCAGGAGTTTGAGGTTGCTGTGAGCTAGGCTGATACCATGGCACCCTAGCTCGGGGAACAGAGCGAGACTCTGTCTCAAAAAGAAAAAAGAAACATTGATGACTCTCACCAGAGTATATACATACTATATAATTTCATTTTTTTTTTTCCATTTTTATAAAGTGCAAAACAAACCTACGCTATTAGAAGTAGGATCGCGGTTACGCCTGGGGAGAGGTAGTGAGAGAGTGGAATATGAGAGGGCTTCTGTTCTGCTTCTCGATCTGGGCTCTGCTTCCACGGTTGTGCTCAGCTTGTGAAAACCCTTCAAGCCCCACATTTAGATGTGTGCACATGTCTGTGTGCATAGTGCTCAATAAATAATGTTTTTGGCTTTTTCAAAGGACGCTTAAACTGAAGGGAGTGGTTTTACCATCCCAAGGAAATTGAGTTAGCTACTCGAGGGCAATAATACTGTACATCAGGCAGAGATTTTGGCTGAGACAGGAGCTGAGCTGCACACATTCTGAGCAAGTCTTCCTGTGTTTCTGGAGAGTTCACCGAACCCTCTTTATTGTTAACACAACAAGGAACACCAAGCCTATCCCCCTGATGCAAATAGATTATGTCCCTGTCTCCTGGGTCTTGATCACTCTACCCCACGATTTCCCTCCCTAATTTAACTCACAACCTCCTTAAAGCTGTATAAATCATCCTTGTCTGCTTGGTTGCTTTTCTTTTAGCTCTTTTAAGACTTCTTAAAGTCTCCCCATCTGGCATTTCCATTCCATCAACTCTTTCACATTCTTACGTGATTCCTTCTCAACCTCTTCTAACTTTACCACCCGATTTGCGTCGCTGAGACTCTACATTAAGGTTGCCACTGTCTTTACTCACCTTTGCAGGCCCTGGTTGAATTCTGGATTCTTCTCAGGGCCTCCCTGTCCAGCAGGGCCACCTCTTGCCTGGTTGGAGTCTGTCTTTCTTCTTGGCCTTGCCTGGCTTTCCTCCCCAGTGCTTGGGTCATGCTGGCGACACAGATGTGGCCCGAACAAAGGACAGTGGGGATTTTTCTCCTCTTGCTTTGTTCAGTTTCGTTTCTCGAAATCCACACCATGATAACTCTGGGGTGGGTAGAGGGAACAAGTCATTCTGTTGGCACAGGTTGAGTTTGTAGGAAATTGAACATTTTGGACATTTTTCATGAGATCAGCTATTTTTATACACTTGATATTCTGAACCGGTGGACCAGACTTTTACATTTATTGTGGTTAGATTTCGTTCATTATTCTAGCTTGTCAAGATATTTGCCGGTCTTAATTCAACCTTCCGAGGATAGCGTTTATCCCCCCACGCTCATCAAAGGTCGCCATCTCAGCATTCAGCGGTGACAATGGGGACAGGAGCAGGCGTGTCTGGGTGCTGACAACCGCTGCTTTGTTCACATAAAGAGGAGATGGTGGGAGAGGCCCAAGCAAGGATTTGGTATTTAAAGGATAAACTCCTCGATCCACATTTCTTATACTTCTGGCTTCCAATTCAATGATTCATTTCCTAGACCTGCTTCCCAAAGTCAGAGATGCAAGATCTAAAGGAATGTTTCAAATGTGAGTTTCTGAGAGGGCCCAGATATGTTCAACCTGGAAGAGATGACTTCATGGTTACTTCTTTTGACTCCCTTTTGTACCCTTGGAGTCCACAGCAAAGATGCACCTTTAGAGCTGCATTAGGAGTAAACAGAAATCAGCCACCTAATTGTTCAAATGGGGAAACTGAGGAGTGGCAAAGGCGAGTTCTTGGCCTAATCCTCTCTGGAACAAGGTAGCAGGGTCAGGATAGGGACCCCGACTTCACTGCTCCGCACTGAGCCATATCAGGCAGATGACCATGGCCATATACTGTCACCACTTCCTAGAGAGCCCTGTGCCTCCAGAGTGGGGGGAAAGTCATTAGGTTCTTATTAAAACATACAGGGTGAAACCTACCTAATGGGTACGATGAACATTATCTGGGGGATGGGCATACTTATAACCCTGACTCAAGCATAATAAAATTGATACGTGTAACCAAAAACATTTGTATCCCTGTACTACGTCGAAATAAATAAAGAAGAAAAAAATACCCAGGGGTAGATTATGGCATAGAATGTACAATTCACTTGGATTTTAAAGTTCAAATAGGAGGATTCGAAGAAATGTGCATTACTAGTTACTTGGGCCATGGATACCAGGTCCCCTGGACAGTACAAAAATAGATTAGTTTACTTTATAGAATACATTTTAAGCAGAGAAATAAGCCTTCAATTAGGCTTCACGACGGTACCAGCTGTGTTTGTGGAGGTATGTTTGGGGGAAACAGCGGGGGAAGGGGGCGCTACCACCATTGTTTCCCTTGTGCTGTTATTATTATTTGTTATTTGCAGGCATGACCAGTGCACAGAACATAAAAGAAAACACTTCTAAGAAGCCTCTGAGAGGTTACCAGTATGGTCCCTTAGCCCTCTCTGTGATTCGCTGGTTCATTCATTTTAGCTTTCCAAGGACATTCCCAGTCCTAGCAAAATTCCAAGGAAGCCAATTGCACGGTTGAGTCTCATCTCCACTGGCTGTGGACTGACTTGGGTACCCATAATTAACGGTGAGTAACTTCGTGGATGGCATCCTTCCGTGGGCAGGAATTTCTAGCTGAAGAACATCTTTCAGCTCTGAGCATTGTTCCACCGAATGTTGCTATGAGACTGCAGCTATTTATTCCTCCGCAATGTTTTCCTAAAGAGCTCTGACGTGGCTCTGGTGAGAGCGTATTTTTCATAGCTCCGCAGTCTTTCTTCTTTATCTCTTATTTTAAAAAGAACTAAAAGACTCCCACTATTTGTATAACATCTCCTAGGAATACATTAGAATATCAGACCGGGGACAGACACCAGAGGTCTTGGGAGGCGGAGGCCCTTTCAACCGTCTGAATTCTGTTTTTATCTGATGACGTGGTAGAAAGTAGATTTGCCTTGATGAACCAAGGATCCTCAGACTCTCATTGAATGTTCCAATGATGTGCATAAGTAGTTAAAAAATACATACCTCGTGGCATAAAAGAGACACAGGTTTTAGAGTAAATATGTTATCAATATTCTCATCAGTCAATACCTTGGCGCATGTCTATTTCACAAGAGAGAGATGTGGAGAGAAAGCTGTTGGTTTTGCCTCCTATTATCCTTTCAGCTATAAAACCTCAGTTTTCCTTGGTGGACCCACACTTCTCCAGGGGCAAATAGATGAGCTTTTGATGAGTCTTGAAATCAAAATGATCTGCCCTTCTTTTTCCAAAGTCTGGCCATAAACCAAGCAAGGCCAAACAGACTCTGCTTCTCGAGAATTTCTGTATTGATCGCTGACACAGGCAGGGCTGAAAACAATTGTCCCAAAGGTGTCGCCCTGGAAACACCAGCTTCCTGGACACCTGACAGCCCCCTGCTTCCTGTCCTTTCTGAAACGTGGTTCAGCTTGTATTTTTATTTCACAAGCTACCACCATATACATCTGATAAATTTCACTTGTTTATTTTTGCTTCAACTTCCCAGAATTCATTTCTGTTGCAAACAAGGCAGCAGAAATGAGTGTGTCAGCTGTGTTTGCGGAGGAATACCTGTGAGAAGAGGGAGGCACCACCATTGTTTCCCTTGGGCTGTCATTGTTGTTGTTATTTGTTATTTGTGGGTGTGACCAGTGCACATAACATAAAAGATAACACTTCTAAGAAGCCTCTGTGAGTATTTGAGAAAATAAGATCTTAAAGCAAATTTTCTGTAATGGGAATCCTGTTTTCCTGTCTTTTCATTATGAACTTGTAGAAATGCTCCTCTGGGAGGAAAAAATGTCTTCAATAGAATAAGTAGGAAAGAGGATAAAAGTGAAAGTAAGAAAAGCAGTGTTGTGGGGGATGGGTCTCAGTTTACACATTGGTGCAACAAAAGGCTTGAACCAGGAACAGCAGGAGTGCTAAGCTTTCTGTGAGTTGCTAGCCCTACCTAGAGTTTTAAAAAAAATTTCTTTAATGTAGCTTCCTCCTTAAAGCCCCCCTTAGACCCCTAGTCACTAAATTAAGACCTCTAGGAGGTGTTTCTTGAACACTAAAGCACGTATGAACCACCCAGAGGATTCATTAAAATGCAGAGTCTGATTCCACATTTCCAACAAGCCGCCGGTGACGCTGACACTGCTATCCCCAGGACCACACTTTGAGTATCAAGGCTCCAGGTAAGGATTTTTCTCCAGCCTCAGTTTCCTCGGTTCCTCACGCAGGGGTTCCAGACCACCTCCCTTTGTCCGCCTAGAGCACACGTGTCATACCACTCCCAGCCAGCAGGTGTCACCAGCGGGCTCTGAGAGGCCCCCCAGGACGGATTCCTCACCAAGGACCGTGGGTACATTTCAAAAGGATTCCTGCAAAGGCACTTTAAGAATCTCCAAAGCATTTGATTATAGTTTGAATCCTCAAGCAAAATGACCAGTGAGGGGGATTCTCACTAAGTATCTTTATAATTCTGTTGTTTTCTTTGTGATTTTAAAATCATTTGTCCATGCCTCAGTGTGGAAATTGGACTCTTTGCATCTGTAATAGGTAAGAGATGCTTTAGCAACGCTTGCTGCAGTTCAACTTTTAGACAGCTTTCTCTTGCATTATCTTATTGCTAGAGGCATCTTTACTATTAATACTACTATTATTCCATTTTACAGATGAGAAAACAGACACAGAGAGGAGAGGGTAGTGACTTGTCCAGTGCAACAAAGATAGTGGGGGACAGAGATGAGATTCGACCTTGAGCTTCTGCTTAAAATGCCTCACTCCTAACCCTACTGCTTGTGGAGAAGGAGAAAAACTGCACCTGGGTTTTCTTTGGCATCAAACTTTGTACTTCTCAACAAGATTGAAAGTTAACTAATCTTTATAGGAGTTAATGGTTTACATTTTAGGGATTCCTGGGTTCCCGATCAAAGGTGCTGGGATACCAATGGTTCTGGACATAAATCCACCCCAAATACAATCATACAGTTTGGATACAATGATCTGAGATGCAAGAGTTCTGCAAACATTGTATTTATTTATAATAACCAAGGAGTCCCTGTGCTACAAATGTTATCAAAGCCTCCTTTGAAAATTTTCTGGAGAGGTTAGAAATTAGTGAAGAGGTAACATTTTGAATGCATTTAGATTAAAACAAAGGCATTTTTTGGTGCTGGAATGAAGGGGCATTTAGGGGAGTCGATGTGTCATCTTTGAGAACCTCCCGCAGGTTTTGCGGTCCCAGTAATCTCCACTCCCACCCCACCTCCATTAAATCTGGCACAAAGAGATCACTGGCATTACCAAGGCCCAGCCAAGCAGATTCTTCAGCATTGAATCTCTGGGCAGGAAAGGCTGCTGTGGGCGATGGCTAACACCCCTTCCAGCTCCAGGAACCTCAAGCTCATTGCCGTCAAGCATTTTGCAAAATGGGTTCTGTGGTGTATTAATACTGGAGGGTTGGGGAAAATGTTTTTATGGTCAAATGAATTTGGGAAATGCTGCTTTAAATGAAAGTACACAAGCTTCTTTCCTTTCAGCAGGGCTTCTTGGAGCTGTTCATGTGCATCATGAATCTTCAAGGCAGGAGTGGGGAATGTGCCAATGTGCCTTGATTCCCAGTTATGGGATTAAGGAATCTTTTGTTCTTGGAATATCGGGAGTTTACAGAACACCCTTTGAAAATCCTGATCTAGTTCATCTTCCCCTACAGACAGGGCTAGCTTCATGGGCATGTGACCTGCACAGTCTCCTAGGACCCGAGAGTTTGTTTAATGCTGTGCTGTTGCTGTCTTGAAACCCCTAAGCAATTTTGAACAAGGGATCTGCCTTTTGATTTTGTACTAAGCCCTAGAAATTACATAGCTGGTGCTGCCTATGGACGCCCCAGAGGAGGAAGTGGAAGCCCAGAGAAGAGAAGGGCCTCTCTTTTCCTCCTTTTTCTCTTTGCCTCCTCTGTCCACCTCTGCTCACTCTCTTCTCCTTCCATCTCCTACTGCATCCCTTCTTATCACTGCCAGTCCTTCTCATTTTCATCTTGTATTCTCCCTTCCTGTTCGCCCTTTCTCTTCCACCTGTGGCCCATATGAGCTTTTCTCCAGCCCAGTTTTATAAATCCCTGCAACAATGTTCTCTATGTTTCCTTAGTTCCCTTCTGGGCTTTTAATTATGAGAAGAGCCTGACTGCTTTATCAAATGTTCAGAGTTTAGAAGATAGTCAGTTATACAAAACTGAAGGTGAAATAATGATAGATGTTACAGCTCTGCTCTGGGCATTGCTTCATTCTCTAGTTTGCATCTGGGCATCCAGGGTGGGAAGAACAGAACACAGTAGAAAGCAGAAAGAGCACATTTCAACAGTAAAGAAAGCAGCGCTTTTTGAGACTAATAATCTGTTCTGTCTGATCTTATTAGAGTAATGGTTTGGAGTGAAATGTTGCTGTCACCTTCTCCTTGTGATTAAAGGAAAGAATCAGCTTAGTGTCCCTCAGCACATGATGGGAAGAACCAGAACCAAAGATGGATGACAGCAACTCCCCCCTCCCCCCAGGAAGGATTCACCTATCTCAATCAGGCAAATGTCCCTGCCTGGCTTTCAGACCCTCAGAGACCACACATGCTGTTCTACCATGTCTCTGTCTTTCTCCTTTACCTTCCGTCTTTGTCAAGGCTCCTTTTGTTGCCAGTGATACAAACTCACTTCGAACCACTGTAAGGAAGAAAGGAGATGTACTAGTTCCTCATAACTGGGCAACACAACTAAAGGGCGGGAATGGCTTCAGATAGAGTTGGATTCAGGAGTTCAAATGATGCCTTGTGGACCTGCTTGCTGCTCCCTCGTCTCTGTGATCCCTGCTTTCCTTTGGGGCATATTCTCCAGCCAGACCACTCCACATGGAGACCAAGACCACTCCTGACAGCGCTCGGCTCATGCTGTCTCATGGCTTATGTTCTAAAGAAAATGTCATTCCCCCAAGAGTGCCATAGCAAAACTGGAAGGGTGATTCTGATTGGCTCAGCTAGGTTATGACTCACATCTTAGGAGCCCACCCCTCAACCAATCACAGTGACTCAGAAAATGGAGTACACTCTGATTGGCCTGGTGTGGGTCATGTGCTCACCCATGTGGTGGTGCTGGTAGGAATTCTAGCTGAATCACAAGGAATAGGTTCCCTGTGGGAAAGAGGGTTCCTAGTCCCAGAAGAAAGGGAAGAGCTGTGTGTCAAGCAGGTGAAAAACGACAACTCTAGGTCACTCACTATACCTTCTGTGTCTTGGTCCTTGTCACCTCTCTGCCTCCCACCTTAGGCTTACATCTGCCTTGAAGTCTTGGTCTAGCTCTAATCACATCCCTCCCTCCCGTTTCCCAAATGCCACCAGGCCTTCAAGGCTGCGTCCACAGTAAATGCTCGGAAAGTTCTTTATGGACTCTTCTGGGGGCCAATGGAACACTGAAGAGGTTTCCTGAAGATGGCAGATCTCTTATTGATTGAGATTAGTTGGCTGTATTCTAGCTACCTATTTTCATCCTTCTTGTGGGAGACTCTGTGCTGGTCAAGGCTTTTTAGTTGGCAGGATCAGGTAGACAAGTTAGTGCAAATAAAAGGGGTAGACTGAAGTGACTAGTAGAAGCAAAGAACAGCTGAGCCTCAGGAGAATCTGAACACAGTCAGAGATTGGAATGAGACTCAGACTCAGGATGGTCTCCTATCCTTGACCTCACTGTGTCTGTCCTGTTCTCCTGCTTTCCTGAGCAGACTGCTATTGTCTGCTTACTCATTAATACACTCTGCAGGAAGGACAACTGCCCAGCCTGGTGTCATCATCTTTTATGTCCAGTGCCCACCATTAGATTACATGCCCTGGGTCTCTTTGCCCAGGTCTTTGAGAAACAGAGAATACTTTTGGTCATTGACCATCAGTGTATTGGCTCTCCTTGGATGTTCCCCATTAAGCCAATAATCTGTCCATCAGGGTCATGGCTGCCCAGACCAAGGGGGGATGGGAGGAAGCAGGTCTCAAAGGAGGGGATGTGGGCTGGCAAGCACCTCAAAACATGCCTCTATGGATAGGTAGAGCAGCTATTTCACAAGTTAATCAATTAAAGCTCAGATTGGCCTGATGTGAGTTCAATGACTCATGCGAGGCCTCATGGCCAGCGAGAGGTAAAGGTTGATCTTCAACTCAGGTGCTCTGACCACTGCTTTCCTACCCTTTTTCGTGAAGATGGCATGTCTGAAGCCCTAAGCATGGATTAGTTCTCTGAGGTACCAAGGTTCCTGAGACTGGAGTCCAAGAAAGAGGGTAGGTTCTGGAGAACCCATGGTAAACATTGAATACAGGCACTGAAGTGGAGAGAAGGTGGGTAAGACCCTTAGATTTGCCTGGAATGACTTTGGTGACTTTCAAGGAAACAGTTTCAGGACATGCTAGAAATTGATGGTATAATGAGGAGGGAATGAAGAAAGGGCATAAAGAAATGAAATAAAGGGGAGAAATGTATTATCAACAATAACAAATGGTGAAGCCTTTGTCCATGCTTTGGCATAATGGACTGTGCTTTCTGCTCTACCATATTATAAGAAATTCCAGAACAGGGCACTGTCTAATCATTGGTTAAAAATGAGTGGAAGGAAGTCCTCAACTTTCAGTGTAAATAAATATTAAGTCCTAAGACTCTGCTATACTTCAGAGAAACCGGGAAGTATATGCTAAATATGATTTGGGTTGAAAGGTACACTTAATGGACCAAAGTTCAAAATAAGCTGCCAGCTCTATTGAAGAGATAATTATTAACACAGGAAAGATCTCTCTCAATTGTAGGGAATTCTCTTTTTTCTTACTATACTAAGTGGATTTTGCTTCCTAACACCCTTTATCAATTGGAAATGTTCTTAGCTTCTTATAATAGAAAATCTAAATAAAACCAGTCTAGATAATATGTATATTTCTTGTCTCTCTCTCTCTCAAAGAAGGCTGGAAGTAGGCATTTCCAGGGATGGTTCTGGTGACCAACCATGCCATTCAGGATCCAGACTCTATATTTTATTTCATGCTTAGAGGCTGTTTTTTCATTCATAACTGTCACCTCAGAGTTTCGAGATGTCTACCACGGCTCTAGCAAAGAGAGGAAAGCTGGCACCAGCAAGCTCTCTTCTTGCACTGGTCCCTTTTAATCAAGAAAAAAAAATTATCTTTTTGAGAAGCATCCTGGTAGATATTCCCATCTTAGTAAAGAGACTAGTTCACTTAGCCAATGTAGCTGCAAGGGAAGCTGGGAGTGTGACTATATATCAAATTGGAATGCAATAATCATGACAGATTTAGCTCAATCGCAATTCATCCCTTGCAGATATGCCTGGATTGGGCACCTTACCATCTGAGCAAAACCTGTATTCTATCAGCGTGGAAGAAAGAATGAAGCCATCAAGAATGTCTTTCACAACCACTGATCTATATTAGGGCTTCCATTTGAATGGTGAGCTTTCTCACGGAGGAGACAGACAACGCTGAAAGATTCGTACCAATGATTGGTTCATATGCCTGAATAAAACTAACTCTGTTAAGATTTGAAATAAACCATATTTCAACACAAATCACCAGGGAATGCATCAAAACTCCTACTTGTGACTTAACTTGAACAGCTTGGGTTTTCATATATAGTGCTTTCTGGCAAAAAGAGTATTTTTAAATGACGTTTCTTACGGTTGGTTCATATTAAAGACTTGGATCCATAACAAACATGCAATTACTCTGTAATGTGTCACAAACGTTGCTGAGGTTGGTTTCTTTACAATGAAAGTGTTATTGGTAGTCACCAGCACCAATTACACAGTGGTTGTGCCGGACATGGTATATTGTGCTGGTTTCCTCTCATTTTCAAATTCACATTCACTGCATATCAGAGTGTGTGTAATTGAGAAATCAGTTTATTTTTGGTTGAATAAAAGGTTTTCTGATTTGTTGACATTAAGAACAAAGGGGGATTAACTTAGAAGCTGTATTCAAATCGTTAAGTCTTACTCAACATTTATCTGTTGTCCAAGAAGATGCTCACAGGGGCTGGAGGCTGAGTGGAGATCTTTGCACCCTGGTGGGCTTGTGCCATGTCCAATGACCACGGACTTGAAGGGATGTAGGCCAAGTGCGGCCAGATCTTCTGATTTTTCAAGAAAGACCAGAAATCTGGAATATTGTGGGAACTCTCCCAGTTTATTTAATATTAGCAACAAAATATCAAAATTTTAAAACACCGAGGGCCAAACAAAAACAGATTTATGGGCCTGATTCAGGCAGAGGGCTGCCACCTTTCAACCTCAGTAGCAGCCCCTCTTATGGGAGGTGAGATCAAGGAGGACCAGGGAAGAAAGGGAGCAAGTCCGCAAGGGCACGTTTCCTGGGGCCTCTCCTTCGCTCCCTTCACTGAAGGTACACAGCTTGTCGGAGTGAGTAGAAGGTCACGCAGATCCTGACTCCCTCTGTAGGAGTGGCGAATCTTCTCCCCCAGCTGCAGGGAATGTAGTCCGCAGCCAGCTCTCAGTCCTCAACCCTTTTTGGTGGGTGGTTCCACTCAAGAAGGCTGCCTTGCCCCCAGACAGATCCCTTTCTCAGATGTGGCCTGCATCGGCGAGGCCCCTTGCTCTGCGGGATCAGTCCAGTCCTGGAGCTGCCCGTGGAGTTGGCCGAGGCCTTTGTGGAGATAACCTTGCAGCCCAGTTTCTCCCTCTGTCCTCTCTCCTCTCCTTTCATCCCCCGCTTCTCTGCATACTAATCTCCATCTCAGCTTCTGCCTCCCCCGGAACAAGATTTATGACACTTAGCTTCTCTCTCGGCCTCCATTCTGTGTCCCAAGGAAGCGTAATGTCATGAGCAAGGCCAACCTAGTAGCAATATTTGATGGGGACATTTTCCTCATCACATCAAAGAAGATTTTCTTCAAGAGATGTAGTTTGAAGAAAGTCCCCCTTCACACATACCTATCAAAAATGCACACACAACTCTGGAAATCTCATTTCCATCATTTGTGCACATAGCAATAAGAACATGTTAGGTTATGGGGTAAGGGCACGTTAAGGTAGCAGATGGAGTTACAGTTGCTAATCAACTGACTTAGAAACAGGAGATTAACTCTGGGAGATGGTACATTATGTTGCTGTGTCCTAGGGTAACACTGAGTGAGGGGAGCTATGTTCTCTACCTTGTTTACTAATATTTTGTTGAAATATTACAAGTATGTATTACTTTTATAATAAAAAGTTGATAAAGGTAAAAAGAATGAAAAAAAAAGAAATGAGGAGATTATTCTGGATTACCTGGGTGGACACAGTATAATCACAAGTGAAGGAAGAAGGTAGGAGAGTCAGGGTCAGGGTGACGCAGTGTGAGAAGGAAGCAGCTGGCCGTTGCTGGCTTGGCAGGTAGAGCAGGGGCCATGAGTGAGGAATACAGGCAGGCTCCAGCTACTAGAAAAGGCAAGGAAATGGATTCTCCCTATGCAGCCCTGCTGACCACCTGATTTTAGCCCAGGGAGACACATACTGGACTTCTGACTTCCAGAACTTTAAGATGATAAATTTGTGTTGTTTTAAGCCACTAAGTTGGTAGTCATTTGTTACAGCAGCAATAGGAAACTGATACAGTGGATCAGTCAGATGGAAACAAAATACACTTATGAAACACTTTCTTATTTTTAGTTTTAAAATGCTATTTATCAGACCATCAAGATAAGTGTACGGTCCCGTGCTCAGCTATTTGGTGCCAGGTGACCCACTTTCAAGAAACACCTGTTAGTCCTGTTTTGTGTGCATTTTCTCTTAGGATTAGAGCCAGTGTTTACTACATGAAACAATGTTGGGGTTTTTTTTGGAACAGGAGGGATTATTTTGTCTTGTATTAGCTGGCTATTAAAAATGAATTACAATAATGTCCAAGCTCTTCATTTCCAATCAGGAATTATCTTGGCATGGAGAATGAGGAAAAAAGACAGTTGCTAACCTTTTATATTTCTATCAGCTAGACAAAGAAATTACATAGGGGTAATAAGGAAATACAGGGAAAAAAACCGCCTGGGTTGCTGTGGTTTACTATGTGGTTTACTATGGTTCTAGTTACCAGTTTAAATGTTAGAAAATTAGGGCTTGACCAATCAAAGCAAATCCTTTGCAATTACAGGGCCTGGAATGTTGTTTCTTACATACCACCAGTTTTCAAAGGATAAAAGCAACACTTGTTTTAGAGGGGGAAAATTGAGCTTACATGCCGAGAGGGATGAAGAATGTAGCTATTGAAGGTTACCTATAGACAGGAGCTGAGCCGCAGCCACGGACTAAGGCAGAACGTGTGCAGAGCGGTGAGTGCCCAGGCGGTCTGCACCTGGATGCCTGGGGAGCAGCGCTCCTGCACCCTCCCCTCGGCCCTTGGCTTTTTGGATACTAAAGCTTCCTAACCATTGTTCACCTTCATTTGCAGGCATTTAAAAGAAACACTTAGAAATCTCAATAATGCATTTCACCTGCCCTTTTTAAAAGGAAGAGGAGAGAGAATATTTTTTCCTTGACCCTTTGCTAACTAACCAAAGCGTCCGATTCAATTCCACAGTTATTCCACGTGGGGTCAGCTAAGAAAACTGACACACACGCAGTGGGACACGGTGGCCACACGACGTCCACACGCTCAGCTGTGGTGTGTTTATTCTTTACAGCATGCGGATGACGTGTGCGGTGGCGGGTACTCGTTACGGGTTTGAATGGTGTCCCCTTAAAATTCATTCGTTGAAGCCCTAACGCTTAGTACCTCAGAACACAGCTCCGTTTGGAGAAGGGCCCTTCCAAGAGGTGAGTGAAAAGGAGGCCATTCGGGCGGGCCCTAGTCCGATGGGACTGGTGTCCCCATAAGAAGAGGAAGTCCCGGCGCACAGAGACACCAGACCGTGCGAGGACACGGCGAGAAGGCTGCTGTGTGCCAGCCCAAAAAAGAGGCCTCGGGAGAAACTAAACCTGTTGATACCTTGATCTTGGGCTTGTAGCCTGCAGAACTGTGAGAGAATGAATTCTGTCGGGTAACCCCCAGTCTGTGGTGTTTGTTATGGCAGCCCGAGCAAACCAATGCGCGACTCAAAAAGTAAATGCCAACTGCAACGCCTCCCACCCCTGCTGGGCACCCCTGCGGCGAGGTCCCGCCGGTGTAGGGGGTGCCAGCTTCAGTTTCCCACCACTGCTGGCACCCACCACGCCAGGCAAGCACTGCACTGCTCCGCCTGCCCGGCCGCCGGTGCTTCTCTTCCTGCTTCGCCTGCGCGCGTTTCTACCGCACTGCGCGTGGCTGCCCTGCGTCTTGTGTCTCCTCTCCCGCAGCCCCGGCCTGCTGCCTTGCGCAGAGCAGGCGGTCTTGCATGCTGGGGCAATCCGTGCGTGTCTCCGATCGGTGCGTGTTCCGTGCCTCCGAAAGAGGCCTCCTGCAGGAGCAGGGGCTGTGCAGCGGTCCGGGCCGGGCATTCGGAAGGGAGATCCGGGTCTGGCCTGGGCATTCATTAGATGAGGAGTAAAGCAGAGGCTAAGTATTAATAAAAGCTGCCTCCCATCTCTCTGGTCTGGGTAATGCCTCCCTGGACGGTAAGGCCAAGAGCTGCCTGCGAAACAAAAGAAGAGACCGGTGGGCTTTGTTTGTCCGCGTTTGAGGAATGTGGTGGGGTAGACACTATGAGCCCATGGATATGTTGAGTTCACAAGACTTTTTGGGACTGTTTCCTCTTAAAACCTGGTAAGCCTTTCAAAAGTGAGTCTGGCTTCGTGGGGAAGATTCAGGGATCCACAGTGTCTCTAACACAGGCCAGGGACTGTTCTAAGTCCTTCACTGCATCAACTCGTCCCATCCACTTCACATCCCTATGAGAAGGGCACTGTTACAAACTTCATTTTGCAAACGAGGGCAATGAAGCACAGAGATGTTAAGTGACTTGCCCAAAGTCACACAGCTGGTAAGGGACAGAAGAAAGGTCTGACTCAGGGCATAGCTTTGCTTGAGTCACCAGCCTCTTTGCCTTTAACTATTGCCTCTTTAGGGAGGAGGGGAGAGAGAGAGAGACAGAGATGGCAATAACTCTATACGGATAGAGATAAAATGAGGCTGTCACCTTATCCTAGGAAGAGAGGCTGATTTCTGTGGCTCCTAAACCAGTCTGCCTTCCTGTGAAGAGTGGCGTCTCTAAGCCTAGTGATGGTTGTGCTGAGGCGGCACGGCTGAGTTCCAGCATTCCCATGCCATTTTGGTAGACTGTGGAGCGATGACGCCTCTACAGAACGGAGAACGTGTGGTCTGAGGCAGGTGGGGCTGCAGGCTCGTGCCGGGGCATGTCTCCGCACCGTGCGCTGCCCAGGTGCCGGGGGACCAGGGAAGGAGGCTCTTTCCCTCCACCTCGCTGGGCTGGCAGGAAGCTTGAACCTTGCCTGTCAGTGAAGAGAAAACCCATCAGGCCAAGATCTGCTAAATCATCGCAGAAACTCGCGACCATGCAGTAGTTACATTTTAAGAGGAGCTTTTGTTCTTTCCCATGTTGATGAATTAATAATCAGACCGCAGTGTGCAGAGGCAGAAAAAATAAAATCAAATTGGGTTTTTTTTGGAGACCCATGAGTACCTTCCCAGTAAAAGCTCTTTCCTCTTAGAACACATTTTGAGGTGTTTTGTCTTTTTTTTCTGGTTGTTTGTTTGTCCCTTTGCCTTGAAGTTTCTGAAATATTCCTCAGTGCCGTCCCTGCCAACTCTGCAGAAGCGTTGCTGTTGCTCAGAGCCTGTTCGCAGCCAAGTGGGAGAGTTTCTCCATAAACTGCCATCTCAGTGAAAACACAGAAAATAAAATGCAATAAAGCAAATTATAAAGAAGAGGCACTGCTAAGCTGGAGAATGTGATGGTGCCCATCTGGCTGGCCTGGCTCTCTGACCTTGGCTTTATTCGTATTGCTCCGATATGTTTGTTCGCACACTGAGGCCACCTTGGTCTTTTCTCCCTTTCTTAGGCCCTCTCCCACCCCACTGCCAGTGTCTATCCTCAGGTAATAAGGCCTTGGTTAAACCAATTCCTTTACTAAACAGTTGTTTTAATGTTGTTACTCTTTCCAGGTGGTTTTGCATTTTCAAAAAGGGGATGATGTGCTGCTTGAACTTGTTATGCTGATGAGTCACCTAAAGATCTTGTTCAGATGTGGATCCAGATCCGGGATGTCTGGAATGGGCCTCAGACTGCATTTCTGACACCAGGAGATGTAATTGCTGCTGGGCCGCAGGCCACACTTTGAGTAGCGAGGCTACAGAGGACTACTGAAGGGTTGTGGAGAAGAGTATCAGGATGAGTGTTAGTCAGGGTTCTCCAGAAAAACAGTACCGAAAGGAGATACACACACACACACACACACACACACACACACACGTATTTAGCCTAAATTAACAGTGTTGAGGCAGAAATAATTTTATAAAGCTTTATTGGAAGTCAAATATAAGGATTGACCCAGGAAGACACAAAGCCGGGAGTGTTCTGGAGTCTGTTACAAGTTGGGAGGCTATTATAGGAAAGTTTAGGAGAAGGGAGGGGGACTTCACATACCATACCAGAGTATGCTTTTCCATTGGAGGGTACAATACGGATGTTACAATCATTGGATATAGATTGCAACATACTGTACTAAAATGTCCTGTGAGCAAGAATATCAGTAGAACTTTATGATTCAGAAATAAATCAGCATCCTTTTCAGTGTCAGTAGGGTATGCATTAGTTGGTACATCAACAATTTGAGGAACTTATAAAATTCTTTACTCAGGGACAGGGTGTCACTATGAATTATAAGACCTTCCCAAGGTGGATTAAGTTGGAAGCCTATTTGCTTTTAAAACTAAACTGTCAGATGTGACCTGTAGGTTATCAACATATGTTTGAAGAGATTTATTATCAGAAATTGGCTCACGTGGTCACAGAGACTGAGAAGTCCCAAGATCTGCAGTTGGCAAGTTAGTGACCCAGGAGAGCCCATGGCGTAAGTTCCAGTCCAAAAACTGGCAGGCTCAAGACCCAAGAAGAGCTGATGTTTCAGTTCAAGTCTGAAAGTAGGGAAAGAAAGAAGACTAATGTCCCAGCTCAATGATGGCTTGGCAGACGGAGTTTCCTCTTTCTCACAGGAGTAAGCCTTCTTGTTTTATGCAGCCCTCAAATGATGGGATGAGGCCCACCCACATTGGGGAGGGCAATCTGCTTCCTGAGTGTACCAATTCAGGGAATGCTTGTCCTCTCTTGGGGTCTTCACGGCCCCTGGGTTAGACTTTGCTTGACTTTTTGTATCTCTAGTGAGAAGATCTAGGTGTTTCCCCTCATGAGCTGAATGTTCATTGCTCAAGGGCATCTCTCCACATATTGTCTGGGTC
This sequence comes from Avahi laniger, assembly GCA_963575035.1. NCBI lineage: Eukaryota > Metazoa > Chordata > Mammalia > Primates > Indriidae > Avahi > Avahi laniger. Next base: position 62,098 of record CAUYSK010045498.1, on the reverse strand, counting down.
TGCATCAACTCTGGCATACAAAGGACAAAAAGTTCTTTACACTTAGGTTGAACTCCTTGATGTACATATATTGAGTGCTGTCTGTGTGAAAGATATAAACTGGATGTCAAGGAGGACCGAGGTCAGGATATCTTGGAATGGAAGGGATATAATAAGGTTGGGTCATATAATTTGTGGAGCCCAGAGAAAAATGTGAGGCCTCTAATTTGAAAATTAAGATTATCAAGAGAGCAATAGCAGAGCATTAAACGAAGCCCAGGGCCCTTCTGAGATTGCAATCCTATGAGACTGTACTGTTCACACACCCACGAAGCTGGTCCTGCCTGTCCTCTCTGTGGATGGGGGTGGGGTGCGGCAGGCCAAGGGGGTGCCTCTTGGAAACACCCTGGCCAGGTCAGGTTTGAAGGGGTCTCCCCGCTGTTTTTCAGAATACATAGCAACGCTCTAGAGGAGTGTACCCCAGAAGAAAACCATTCCAAGAATGGCATATTGGAATCCCAAGGCAGGGCTTCCACCTTCTCTAAACCTACTGTCTGGGCCACTGTGAGGGCCTGGGTTTTCATTAGTGGCCTGGAAAGTTGGGTAGAGAAAATCTCAGAATGCTAAAAAAACAAAAACAAATGAGAGGTCCTTGCCAATAAGGGTTGACTAACTAGAACTTTCTCATTCTAGATTTTAGTCTGGACTCTCTCTACTGATCCTTGGGGGGATTAAGGAAGTGAAAAGATCTTGGCAAGAGATTAAGGAAGAAACAGCAAATTCATCAACAGATGCCTTGGAAAACCAAACTCTTCTCTTTCTCCCGGTGGGTCCCCAAGCAAATGATAACTCAATCAGTAAGTGCTTTGGCAGCAAATATTTATGAACACACACACAGTGTGTAAGCTCCAGGAGGGTAAATCTAGCTGGAGACAAAACTATGCTACTGCTGTCCTTTCTACCATGAGTGAAGCCCTGCTAGAGAAATCTTTTTTTTTTTTTTTTGAGACAGAGTAGTCTCGCTATGTTGCCCAGACTGGTCTTGAACTCTTGGGTTCAAGCAATGTTGCTGCCTCAGCCTCCAGAGCAGCTGGGGTTACAGGTGTGTGCCATCACAGCGGGTTTGAGATCTATTTTTCATAAGCTGCCTCTTGTCCATTTCTCAAAGAGGGCATCCACAAATAGATGACATAAAAGAATAAATAAATAATAATAAATAATTAAATGCCAAACTTCTTGTACAGAGTACATGAGGCTAAACATTCAGCCCATAAATATTTATTGAGCACTTACTGTGTGCCAGGTACTGTTCTAGGCACTTGCATATAGCTGTGAACCAAAGAGGCCAAGGCCCTGCCATCTGTTAGGATGGAAGGCCGGCTCTGGAGCAGAGGTGCGGCAGGGCTGCCTGGAGTGCAGACGTGGGCTCACCTCCATGCTGGCGCCATACTAGCGAGAACCCTTTGTTGCGACTTAGCTGTGACTGTATTTAGTCGGCCTTTTAGTAAGTGGTGGGAAGAAAATGTTGACTCATAGTTGATGTTGGGGTCATGTACTAGAAATGTAATTTCTGCTCATTCTCCTGCCCTAAACCCTTCAGTCTGCCTTTGACCACTCCATTTTTTTCCTTTAATGCCAATTCCATGTTCTCTTTAGATGTCAACAGTGCCCTCAGGAGACAAGATGCCAGAATACTGTGCCAGATGGCATTTGTCTGTTTTAATTAAAATGGCCCATTCTCTCTGCTTCAGTGTGAAGCAGCAACACACCGTGTGGGGCAGAGACGAGAAACGGCACAGAAGCCTGCAGTAGCCTTTCAGGTTTGCAAGGTCAAGAAATGTACCAAAGGCTGGCCAGGCTTAATTCTGTTAACCTCAGAGGCAGCACCACAGCTGGGGGAACAAAGCCTCCTGCAGTCGGCGACGAGCAGATTCTGAGAGGTAAAGTCCTGTGTGTTGAGGCTGGTGGAGTTCAGGGAGAAAGCGAACAAGGGAAATAGCCCGAACGGTGGTTTCCTATGCATCCATTTCCAATTTATGAGCTGGGCTAGGCATTTCTCCTATATCGTCCCCTTCAGGTTTTTCAACCATTTAATGAAATGCTATCCCATTTTAAAGATGACAAAACTGGTTCAGAGAGTTTTGCTAGCTTAGCTAAACCTAATAGCTAACTTTTATGTGTTCCTACTATGTGCCGTGAGTGACTCTTTTTAATTTTCTCAGCATCCTCAGGAGTTAGGTGTATGATCCCTACCTTAGAGAACGAGAAACTGAGATTAAGTAACCTGCTCAAGGCTATAGAGCTGGTAGACAGTGGAGCCTGGATTCAAATCAGCCGCCAACTCTAGGATTCTGTACCTCAACTGCTTTTCAGATTTCTTGGGGGCCAGGCAATCGATGGCAGCCCTGAGGACTCATCTGAAGCTCCCCTTGCAACAACATCACCTCCTTAACAGGAGGGCCCTGTGGCAGCAGCCCTCAGATGAGGCAGGGGAGAGCCAATTACTCACTTTCAGGAAAGCCTCTAGTTGCCTGCCACCAACTCATGGGGCCTTCTGCTGGTCCCACCACATGCTGTCCCTGGTAAATAGTAAATGCTACTATGTGCTAGGCACTTTTCTAAGCACACTGCTAATATTCATTCATCCTCATACCAACCCTATGTGGTGGGTACTATTACCATCTCAGTTATATAGATGGGGAAACTGAGGCACAGAGGTCTGCGGTAACTTGTCCTAGGTTATAGTCAAAAGTGACAGGGCTTTGAACCAGGCAGCCTTGCTCCAGGATCTGTGCTTTTAGGCATGGCCAAAATGCACTTCTGAACATGCTTAGGGGAAAGCTCTCTGCTCATTTTCAAATATATTAATACATATTCCATATATATGTGGGTATATATGTGTGCATATATTTGAACACATATGCATGTCCCCTTCCAAGATGGTGTCTTGTAACTGGTCAAGAAATTGCTCTTTCTCCTGGGATGAAAAGCTTCACAAAGGAATGATTCCCCACTGAGAAACTTGGGCAAGGTATTGGCTGAGATAAAGCTGGTTTTGGGAGGGGTGTCTTTTGAAAAATTCCTCAAACTTCACTCAAAAACCTCCCTGTAGGGCCGGGCACGGTGGCTCACGCCTGTAATCCTAGCACTCTGGGAGGCTGAGGCAGTAGGATTGCTTGAGCCCGGGAGTCTGAGGTTGCTATGAGCTAGGCTGACGCCAGGGCACTCACTCTAGCCAGGGCAACAAGGGAGACTCTGTCTCAAAAAAAAAAAAAAAAAAAAAAAAACCTCCCTGTAACACCTATCATGGTACCTGGTGGACGTATCACCTTGAGATCTAACACCCTAACCATTTTTCTCAAACTGAGGTTTTTAGAGACATTTCACATCTTTAAAGCTCTTGCCTGTAATTATAGCTCCTCTATAAGTCACTAACTAAATATTTCTGAGTGCCTCGAATGTGCCCAGTAGTGTGATAGGCCCTGGGCCCCAGCAGTGAAGATGGGGAAGATTCCAGCCAGCATGGAGTGCAGTGCTGCCAGAGGGTGGCAATTTCAGCACCGCGGGATACAGGCCAGGAGGCAGGTACAGGGGAGGAGGCACTGAGGGTGAAGTGTGGGCATCTGACCTTGACTGGGTACAGGAGGCTTCCCAGGGTCTACAGGAGCAACCACCGCCCCGGAGGAGTTCGCGAGAGCCTACCGCATGGATACACTGCCCGCCAAGCTGGGACCCGAAGGAGGGCAGGAATCAGTAAAGTGAAGGGTGGGCTTGAGGGTGGATGTGCTCTGGGCACAGAAAGAGACCCAGAGTTGAAAGCGCAAAATGAGGTTTTTCTGTTTAGAAGGATCATTCTGCAAAGTGAACAGATTCCAGGAGGCAAGGCTTGGCATGGAAAGACGATGGGAGCCCTTTGCTGAGGGCCGGGTGAGAGGACGGGAGGAAGGGTGGATTTGGGAGGGTAACAAGAACAGATGGGAGAAGGAGTCAAGGATGATTTTTAATTTTCCGGTTTAGGTTTACCTTCCACAGCACGGGCAATCCCTTCTGCGGTTCCCTTGGCTTTCACCAAGATAACCCCAGGAGTGCAGACCTTCCCGCTCTCCGGGGCGAACATGCCTACACGATCGGGGTGTGAGGAACATTCACCCCAGCCTTTGTTAACGGTGACGTCTAAGCTCTTACGGTGAGGAAGAGGCCCTGACCTGGTGGAGGGAAGAGGTGTCGCTTAGAGGCTCCACCGTCAGCATCTCGCGTTCCGCGTCCCTCACAACCTCGCGAAAGGCAAACTGCAACGATCGTTTCCGGATTTTAGGGAGACCAGGAGGTCTGTGTGAACCTTGCCGGTTCACTATTCTATCCTGTAGGTGAACGTGAGGCCCATCCGTTCACAGCCACGCTGTGATTGCAAGTTCTCTTGCTGGGCAAGGTGAGCCGGCCCAGGATTCGGTTAAAGCCACCGTGCCCTACCTGGAGCCTGGCTAGTGTCTACCGTCTTCCGGTATCCACGGGAGAGCATTGCATTAGCATTTTTTTTTCCTCTCGTAAAAAAGTTCCCGTCTCCCCCTAGAGCCAGGCACACGCCTCCCGAGCCAGACCACGTGTCGCAGGTACAACGTTTTTTGGCTCTTCGCCTCCCCCGTTCGGTTCCCCCTTCCTCTCCGCCTTAGGTGGCTGGAAAATCCTTCACCTCCGACCAATCCCACCGATTCCGAGCCGCGCGCGCGCGCCAACTCGAGCTCTGTCTGTGCGCGTCATTGGCCACCTCCACCTATGCAGGGTGACAGGCAGCTGCGCGGACCTATTGCGGGAGGAGGCGGGGGCCGCTCGGCCCTCCCAAAGCTGCTTTGTTAGGGGCTCCCCGCCGTTCCCCGGCCCGCCGCGCCGCCGCTGCCTTCCCGAGATCGCCCCGAGCCGCGCCGCCGGAGCTTCGCGGGAAGGCGTCCCCGGAGCGCGCGCCACCCGGTCCCCAAGCCGCGCGCCCGGGGCTGGGATGCGGCGCGGGTACCCGGCGTGCGCCTGCAGCCGCTCTCTAGCCCAACTCCGAACGCCCCGCTCCCGTATCCACCGCCTCTGATTGGCCGGCTGGAGGCGGAGCGATTGTCAGGAGGCCCAATCGGAGCTCGGTTTCCCACGGGCCGCCGCGGCCCGGCCCCCAAAGTCTCCGGCGGAGGCGCCCTGACAGCTCCCATTGGCAGACCGCGAGCGGGTCCGAGCGCGGCCGGCGGAGCAGCGCCGCCGCCGTCGGGCGCGCAGCTCTGCAGCGCTGCGATCGTCTCGGCGCCCGCAGCCCCAGGGGCCCGGCTGCCCCGCATTGTGCCCGGCAGGGTCGCGGAGATCCCGGACGAGCGTCGCGAGTGAGTACCGCGGGCCGGGGGGCGCGGGCTGGTTGGCCGCAGCCGCTCCGAGGGACGGCGATGAGGATGCCCAGACCCCTCTGCCCGTGACGGGCACGTTCTGACCCTGTCTCCCGCACACTGGGGCTCCCGGCGGGTCCTAGCTCCCCCCGACTGGGCTTCACTCGTATTGTTTTCGTGCTCACACACTTGGGAGGTGGGGTGATCTGGGGAGGGGAGGCAAGAGGAGACCTTCCTCGCGTGAAGCAGCGGCCGGGAGGGAGATGAGACAGCGACGCCCAGGTGCCCGGCTCCGAATGGAAGTGACAGTGGCCAAACGCTGGCATTCGCTCTTCCCGGCAGCGGGAGGTCAGCGCTGATCGGCGGCGGCGGCGGCACTTTGTATTTTATCGGCTGATTTTTATCAACTTCGGGGAGGGCGTGAGTGTGAGTGCCTGTGTCTATGTTTGTGTCTTGGTCTCTGACTTGGACACCTCCGGGCTTCGCTGTTCGGCGACGCTGCCTGGGCGCTCACCTTGGCGATCCGTGCGGCGCTCGGGGCCGGGCGCACCGGCGGAGAGCCCGGGGGCTGGCACACGGGGCCGGGGACCCACGTGGGGTCTGGGAGGGGGCATTTAAAGCGGAATCATGCGGGTGCCCAGACAATGACTGACTCGTCCGGGTGGCGGGGATCCCGGGGGCTGTGCGTTGGGTTTCCGCGCCGGGTCGGGTCCCCGCCTCGCCCTCTCTCCAGCTCTGCCGCTGCGATGCCGCTGGTCGCGCCGCTCGCCACCCGGCTGGGGACTCGAGTGGGGCCCGCTTTTGTTTACAGACCTCGGCATTGGGCGAGAGCCGCGCGCGGTGCTCCCGCAGCCCCGGCCGCTGCCGGGTTTCCCCTCCGCACCCGAAGTTGATGCGCGCTGTCAGGTGACGCCCCCTCCTCCGGCCTCGGGGCGAAATGGTGCAGGGAAAAGATGCCGTCTCTGCGCTTTCGCGCCCAGCACCCGCTGCGCATGGCGCCTCCAGACCCCCTGCACCCTGAGGCACCCGTGTCCCTGCGGCCTCAGATTGGAGGCCTTCGGGGCGCTGACCCGGCCACGCTCACCCTCTTCCAGTCGCTCCTCTGGTCTAGCCCCTGGTTCAGCTCAGGTTGACTCTGAGCCTGCCTTTTCCAGCGTGTTGGCAGATCCTGAAGGACGCGCGAGAGCCCTTGGGGACACTTTGCAATTTGTGTCCGTCTCAGTGGTACCCACGCGGCCCCGCGAAGCAGCTGTGGATCATCCTTGAGTCGGAGCGGTCGGGATCGGGTTACGCGTGCGTGCTGACTTGGCGCACACTTTGTTTGAGTTGGAGCAGAGATTGGGAGCCTGTGCGCTGAGGTCAAACAAGCCCGGGTTCCAGTACCTGCTCAGTGTCACTCACAAGCTGGGTGATCCTGGCGGAGCTACTTCATCTCGCTGCGTCTCAGTTTGCGCGTCCATAAACTGGGGATAATAAATATCCTGATGGGGGTGGCGGAGGCTTAACCGACGATATAAATTAACTGCACAGCACGGTGACGGCCACACATGAAAAATGGAGTCATGTTGATTCTCTGTTAGAGGAAATCTGTTACAGAGGAAGGCCCCTTGTCGCTTCCCTTTTCTGGGTTCTTCACTCCCCCTGCCCCCATTTTCTTTTAAAAGGCACGAAGAATTGCTGCTTTCAGCTTCGAACAGGACTCGTTTTACTTGGCCTTAGATTTAATTATACTTATCTAATCGCTTGCAGCTCTTTTTTATGTGTTTGAATTTCCATTTGGTTTTAGTTGTTTCTTCCTTTTTCCTGAAGACTGCTGGGGCCTAGACCAGGGTTTGGAAAAGGAAACACCCTTCCAGGTGGAAAGCAGCTGCCGGGGAACCAATGGCTGCTGTGCAAAGTGATTGACGCCAGGAAGGAGGGAGGTTTGAACAAAGAGAGATCTGGAGGCTGGGAGGGAACTCTTCCTAGGAGAGGTGAAATTTAAGCTATGCCTTGTAGCTGGAGTTTTGTAAATTGCTGGTTTCCAGAATGTGTGTGCTCTTTTGAGACTCTAGGTAAAAAGTTCTGCAAGGGGAGTGGGGAGCCTTTGAGTGGTAAACATCGAAGTTGCTAAGTGATTATCTTTGAATAGAGGAGAAATAAAAGTTCTAGAGGAGGCTGTTGACTAAGCAGGGAAGGTAGAAGAGGAGAATTGATTTCATGAATATCTTCAAAATGCTGTCAATGTGTTTTGACTTGTTTTTCCTTTCCTCCACTAGCTCTGTTCTGCTAATTTTCTTTAGACAAAAAGAGAAACCAGTTTCATACAGGAAAAAACAAAATAATAACAGTCCATAATGAGATCAATAGTTAAAAAAGATGAGCTTACGTTTGTGACAGACTAAGATATGCTTCCTGTTTTAACACCCCGTCTGTTGGGCAGGTTGCCTGTTAGGATAAATTATTGAACTGGGCCCAACAACCCATCCTTTGAATGAAGACCCCTGGGGGGCTTTGCCAGCCCAAACAAGCAAACAAACAAACAAAAACCAAGCAAGCAACTTGTCTGTTCCAGTGGTTGCAGAATCCCGCAGGGCAGCTCCCGGTCTCCTCTGTTCCCCGGGCCTGCCTCAGTGGCCGGGAGTGGAGGCCGACTCCTGCGAGCCCTCACATACTGCCAGATACCAATGAATAAATGCACTAACAGCTAACCTATTTAAAGTTCTACTCCCAGAAATGATTCTGATCCTTCTTGTATTCGTTCTGGGAATTCTCTGGCCCTTAGAGATGCTGATGGCCTCTTTCCCTCCTGCTGCTGTGTGGGGATCTAGTCAGTTGGGGGCCTAGACTTAAAAGGAAGCACGTGGTTAGGAAATCTCATTAGCTGACAGTTTAACTCCACTCTAATGCTCATCCAAAGAGCTGGGACAAAGACTTCCTCGCCTTTCCCTTTGCAGCTCTCCCTGCTCTTTCTCCTCCCTTCCCCCTCTGAACCCGAAGGCCAAATCTAAGCTGGTCCTGTCTCCCCCCAATTCCCCCATAATTCCTGCAGTTCTGGTGTGCTAACTGAACCCCAGGCATTCTGGAACTTCTGGGCAGGAATTCCTCCCAGAAAGCTGAGGCCTACTAGGTGTGCATGCAGACGCTTTCCCCCTTTCCTTTTTTGGAAAGAGCGTACTGTCCGAAGGAGAGACATTTTTTTGTGAGACAGTACTTGCATAGATGTGCAATACAAGCCTATGATTTCCCAAATGAGGAATGCAGGTGAGAGCGCAGGAATCACACAGAAGCTTTACCTAGAGATCAGTGACTGCAGAGGGGCCTCTGCCTGTTTGAGGAGTATAGAGGGTTGAGGGGAGAAGCCAGAAGAATTTTATGTACAGATTCCTGTGAGATTCCTGAACGCTGCAGACTCAGGCTTGTGGTTGAGAAAGATCCTTATTTTCCCTGTCTCTGGTCATTTGGCCTCCTGTAGCAACAACAGTTTCGCTGGAGTGTGTGTGTGTCTGTGTGTATATACACTGTGTGCACACATGTGTATATGCATATGCATTTTCCTTTCTAAGTTAAGCAGATAGGTAGAGGGTATGTTTCTGAGTATGTTTCTCTTTTTATTTTTTGTGTTTTCCTCAATACAAAATGAGAAAAATCAGATTTGCAAGGCTCTAGCAAACTTTTTGTGTTTTTCACGATTCCAAACTTCAGGTCTTTTCTTCGTTAAATATTCTGTTTTATATAAGTTCTAACTCTATGTCAAAAACAAAAAATCTCTCTGATTTTTGTAGGCCAAATCACTTATTTAAAAAAAAATAAAAGAGACACTTAGAAATAAAGCGGTACTCAGTAAGGAACAGAGTGTCTTAAAAATAAAACAATGTTCTAGTGTAAAAGGGTACAAGATATTAATAGTTAGTTGGAGTTTTCCCCTTCCATCGCTTTCTCAACCTCCGGCACCTTCCTCCACACCCTCCAGTATAAGATTTTCCCTGTGCCTGTGGTCTCCAGGGACCTCATTAGGAAATTCATAAGGGCCTAGACTGTGCACATGGGAGGTGGGCATGGGAAGCCGCAGAGATTCCTCCAGTGCTTGTGTGAGATTCTTCTACAAGACCTTGAAGCTTCTTTGCTAGGTGAAGAGGTTCTTCCCCCATGGGGCTGAGGCAGAGCTGAGAGACCTTGCCCTCTGCTGCAGGGCGGTGGAGTGGGGTCTCAGTTCCTTGAAAATGAGAGCAGAAGTGGAGGGGGTGGGGGTACCAGACGGGCATGATATGAAAGCCCATCAATTGTCTGCATTCAAAGGATGTTAAACAAAGAGTAATGATTCATCGAAGAGCTCTGTGGGAGGAAGTTTCTTTCAACTGAGCTCAAGCTCAGTTTCAGAATGGGCCGAGGCCCTCTGAGACTTGGTCCTGTCATAAGAAATTGAGAGACTGCCGGCCTGGGTGCCCAAGCTTGGCTTGGAATGAGTAGGGAGTGGATGGGAGATTAGGCAATGGAGATTCAGTTGCTTTTCCTTAGAGACCCAAAAACATGCTTTCCTGTGGCCATGGGGGAGACAGGATATCCTGCAGAGAAAACCTGCCTTTGCGAAGCCTCCCTTCCACTCTCCCTCCTCCTTCCTAGAGCTGCTAACCTTGTAAACATTGATCAATCCTAGTTCTCCTGGTTTCCTCTGCCGTGTCTGCAGAGGTGATAATGAGCCCCAGAAAGCCACCAGGGCAGCCCTGGGGGAGGGGAGGCAGGATGAGGCATCGGTCTGGGACTCCTCCCTGCAGAGGTGTCAGGACCACCGCGATAGGGTACATGGGAATTTCTGCTGGTAGGATCGAGTGGCAGTGGCAACGTGCCTGGTGTCTGCATGCTGAGTCCCAGGGGCCCTTCCCCCTGCCCCATGGAGGCCTCCAGGGTCTTTGGGGAAAGATCGCAGCCCAAGTCCTGAGCTTCCTAGGGCTTCTTCAGATCTTGGGGACAAGATCTCTTTCCACCCAACCGCATCACCTGGATTGGGTGGCAGCATTCCAGGCAATGGCAATTTCCAGCAGGAAAGTCTAGAGGGTCTCATGAGCTAGTTCCCACTCCTTTGGGCAGTGTTTTCAGAGGTTCAGAACCCTGGGGTTTGTTCTTACCATGACCTTCTTATGTGGGTTTTGTTTGTTGGCAACTTAATAGGAGCCTAACTCAACTAACTGAAGTAATGTGTAAGGTTTTCTTTGTTTGTTTGTTTTTGTTTTTAGAGATGAGACAGAGTCTTGCTCTGTCACCCAGGCTGGAGTGCAGTGGTGCCATCATAGCTCACCGCAGCCTTGGACTCCTGAGCTTAAGTGATTCTTTCACTTCAGCCTCCTGACTAGCTGAGGCTACAGGCATACACCTGGCCCGGCTCATAAGTTATTTGCTTCTTTGCAAAATGTGCATCTCCATCTCCTCACAAAACATAGCGACATCATCCTTAGAAAGTGATAACTTGGAGGGCAAGTTCTTTAGCATAGTCTGGGGTCTTTGTGTTCTGGTAACCACAGGAGTCTGTTTCCATGCTTGTAAGGCCCTGGGCTCTCGGGGGTACCCTGGGACACTCTTGGTTATGCCTGTTGCTTGGTGTGTAATTACACCTCATATGCTCAAAAGTGCCCTACTTTGGCCTCCTGGAATCCTGAGTCCCAAGGGTCCCAGTTGTAACTCTGATTGTGTTTTAAATAAATGTGTGTAGTACTTTCCCGATGGCAAATTCTGCTCTGCCCTGGTGGTGAGCAGCCTCTACCCATGCCTTTTGGTTTCCAAGTATGTTCTAACTGGGGTCTGCATTGTGGGGAGGGCGCCATATGCACTTTCTTTCATCTAAAAGGTTCTTCAAATCCCAAAGTTATTAGGACTTTTGAATGTTTATTCTTGCTATGGTGAAGTTTTGACCTTCTTGTGAAGGTTTGCCTTACATGTGGTAAGGAATTTATATAGGTTTCTGGTTCTCCTAGGGATCCAACGTGCATTTCCCAGCTACCTTCTTAGTGGGGATGCAGTCTTTGGCTATCAAACTTGAGTCAGTTTCGCTTAAATCACACTTAAATCGCAATTTCACTCAGTGATGATAATCCGGTTTAATATTTTTTTCTGACATAAAGTGTATTCTTATTTCATGCAGATTCTTTGACTCAAGTAATGCCAAGTTTGATTTGATTCCAAAAACAATGTGCAGAGTAATGATTCCGTGTAGTATTAAGAAATGGATAGAACAGATGGGCTTATGAAAAGTAAGTCTTCTGCCTCCTTTCTATTTTATATTCTCATTTAGTCCTGCGCTCTCTAGAAACAATCACTTTTGTTCATTTTGTTCAAATGATCACTAGTTCTTCTCGTGGTTATTTTTACATCTCTAAATAATATGGATATACCACTTTTATTTCTTGGCTTCCTTTTATGATCTATGACAATTTAGCTTGCTTATTGTAGCTCACCTACTTCATTCTCTATATTTTTGATAATTATAGGTATGGTTTTTAAATTAATTATTTTTCAAATCTTTATGTTACTTACATAGACCTTTAAATTAAGTCCATTAACCAATGACGGTGACTTTTTTTTTTTTTTTTTTTGAGACAGAGTCTCACTCTGTTGCCCTGGCTAGAGTGAGTGCCGTGCGTCAGCCTAGCTCACAGCAACCTCAGACTCCTGGGCTCAAGGGATCCTTCTGCCTCAACTTTCTGAGTAGCTGGGACTACAGGCATACACCACCATGCCTGGCTAATTTTTTTTTTTCCTCTATATTTTTAGTTGTCCAGATAATTTCTTTTCTATTTTTTTTTTTTTTTAAATAGAGATGGGGTCTCGCTCTTGCTCAGGCTGGTCTCGAACTCCTGAGCTCAAATAATCCGCCCGCCTTGGCCTCCCAGAGTGGTAGGATTACAGGCGTGAGCCACCACGCCGGGCAGTGACTTTTAACGACCCCCTCTCCCCATCCTCCACCCCCCCATTGTGAAATGAGAAGATCTGTGTCTGATCTTTCTCCTCCCCTTCCCAGCTACACCCCAGCTCTGTCAGCTGCCAGGATTGGTAACATTGTGTTTCTATGATCATGATTAAGTGGTCTATGCCTTATCTATAGATTGTTTTTGTTTTTATAATGGTGTTATGAAAATATAATTTGCCTCTCTTTGAAGTGTACAATATAATGGTTTTTAGTATATTTATAGAGTTGTGCAACCATTACCATGATCAATTTGATTTATTTTTATTTTATTTTATTTATTTTTGAGACAGAGTCTTGCTCTGTCACCCAGACTAGAGTGCTGTGGCGTCAGCCTAGCTCATAGCAACCTCAAACTCCTGGGCTCAAGTGATCCTCCTGCCTCAACTTCCTGAGTAGCTGGGAGTACAGGTGTGCGCCACTATGCCCAGCTAATTTTTTCTATCTTTAGTTGTCTGGCTAATTTCTTTCTATTTTTAGTAGAGATGGGGGTCTCACTCTTGCTGAGGCTGGTCTTGAACTCCTGACCTCAAGCGATTCTCCTGCCTTGGCCTCCCAGAGTGCTAGGATTATAGACACCTCGCGTGGCCCACGATCAATTTTAGAACATTTTCATCACTCCCAAAAGAAACCCTATCCCATTAGCAGTCACTCCCTTTCCCTGCCCATCATCGCCGCCTCTGGCAACCACTAATCTACTTTCTGTCTCCATAGATTTGCTTATTCTGGACATTACATATAAATGAAATCACATAATTTCTGGTCTTTTGTGACTGGCTTCTTTCATTTAGCACAATGTTTTCAAGGTTCATCCATGTTGTAGCATAGATCAGTACTTAATTCCTCTTTATGGCTGAATAATATTGCATTGTATGGATATACTACATTTTGTTTATCCGTTTATCAGTTGATGGACGCTTGGGTTATTTCTACTTTTTGGCTATTGTGAATAGTTACTGCTGTGAACATTAGCATACAAATATTTCTTTGAATATCTGTTTTTTAATTCTTTTGGGTATAAACCTAACAGTGGAGTTGCTAAGTCATATGGTAATTCTATATTTAATCTTTTGAGGAACTGCCAGATTGTTTCCCAAAGTGGCTGCATCATTTTATGTTCCTACTAACAGAATATGAGGAGTCAAATTTCCCCACATCTTTGCCAACACTTGTTATTATCTGTCTTTTTGATTGTATCTGTCCTGTTGGGTGGGAAGTTGTATCTCTTTGTGGTTTTGATTTGCAGAAAAATTTCTCTGATAAATAATGATGTTGAGCATCTTTTCATGTGCTCATTGGCTAACTGTGTATTTTCTTTGGAGAAATGTCTATTCAGACACTGCTCATTTTTCAGTTGTTTTTTTGTCTTTTTGTTATGAAGATGTAAAAATTTTTTTTCTGTATTTTAGAGACAAGTCCTTTATCAGATATATGATTTGCAAACATCTTGTCCATTCTGTGGGTTGTCATTTAACTTCCCTGATGTTCTTTGCATATTTGCTTTTAACTGCTAAAAATTAATTTAAAATGTTTACTTAGAATTAGTTGGGCATGGTGGCACATGCCTGTACCCAGCTACTTGGGAGGCTGGGGCGGGAGGATTGCCTGAGCCCAGGCATTTGAGGTTGCAGTGAGCTATGATCACACCACTGCATTCCAGCCTGGGTGACAGAGTGAGACTCTATCTCCAAAAAATTTAAAAAATGCTTACTTAGTGATGATTTTGTCAATACTTTTCAGAACTCCATAGCTAGGTGGTATGCTAGATTTACGTTTTCTTTTCCGTAGTTCTACTAGCATGACTAATTAAGTTATAGATTGAGAAAAGGAACACAGGAAACATTTTGTTTTCAAGCACAGATTTCACCCTTAAAAAAAAAGAGCAGCTCCATGAATGACTTGGTTATTTTCTTTATTTACCAAAGTTACTTGAGGACATATTTGCAATGTAATTTGGAAGTGAACTACTTTTGGGTATCAGCTTTTGGGTGCTAAACTTTTACTGGGTGGTAGTTTTGGTTGTGTTTTGTTTTATTAGGGCAGAGGTTCTCAGCTGGGGGGTGATTTGGCCCCCTAGGGCAGTGGTCCCCAACCTTTTTGGCACCAGGGACCGGTTTCATGGAAGACAATTTTTCCATGGACTAGGGGGTGGTGGGTAGGTGGAGCTCAGGCGGTGATGCCAGCGATGGGGAGTGGCTGTAAATACAGATGAAGCTTCGCTGGCTGGCCCAGCCGCTGGAGGTTTGAGAGGTTGTGGGGGATGGGGGAGGAGGGGAGAGGGTCGCATGCTGAGCTCAGGTGGCGATGCACCACCTGGTTTCTAACAGGCCAAGGACTGGTCACAGGGGTCGGGGACCATAGCCCTAGGGGACATTTGGCAATGTCTGGAGACATTTTTGGTTGTTACAACTGGGGAGTTGCTAGTGGCCTGCAGAGGGTAGAGGCCAGGGATGCTGCCAAACACGGTACAGTGCCAGGAAAGCCCACCGGGACAGTTACCTGGTCTGTAGTCAATGGCACTGAGGTTGAGAAACCCGGCATTTAAAGGGCACAAATACTACTAAAGATCACATATTTAGATTTCTTATGAAAAAAATCTTATGTTTTCTAGATATTTGGAACTGAGCTCTCTTGAGGCATGAGCTTTTGGTTTTTATTTGAGCTGGAATTAAATTAATAAAGTATCTTTCTCTTTTAGGATAGAAGGTTCTTAAGCACTAGATAATAATTTCAGGTATTTTGGGCTTCTCTGTGCTTGAGTAAGTTCTCCCAGTTAATGACTTCAGGGTATTACTAATAACTATTCTGAAAGGCTCATGCTTAACCCTCAGATCTGTTGTGGTTAATATTAGAGAGGAAAACTATTGCTGGGTGATCATTACAATATTACTCCTCTTGAGCAGTTTATTGAACATTGAAAATATTTTCAGAAAATGTTCCAACTGCAGGGCAAGGTCTATTATGACATTTTAGAAAAGCTATATGAGTGTTAGAAACATTATCTCATCAAGAAATCTCTGTGATTAGAAATTACACTTTCGATTCTACAATTATATCAATTGAACTTTAACATTTCATGGTAATTTTCAAAAATTAACACCTTGTAACTGTGGTTTTCAGTTAACTAAACAATTTAACAATCAAATTCTTTTAAAAATAGACATCAAAAATTCACCCTCTGGTTTTTCCCCCTTTTTTTCTCCCCTTCTGACAGTTCATTGCTTTAATTTGAGGGTTGAATCTGCCTGCATTCTTGGTTCTGTGAACCCTCACCGATTGTATCAAACAGTTCAAATGACCTTAAAGGTTTGTGGGAGCCAGTGTTCACAATTTTAGCTCGCTTCAAGTAAGAAAACCCAAATAGTCATCTCCTTCGAGAGATGGGATCAATACCAGGTGGTCTTTATTTGTAAAAGTTGCCAGTTAGTGTTAGGAACCTGGAGTCTTCGTGCCAAAGACTTTAGAGACCCCAGTTAACTGCCCGTTCTTTAAACCAGGCCCAGTTGATGTAGTTTATTAGAGTGTGAAGGGCTAAAATTATTCCTCTTGGACAGTCTCTGAATTTTAATTGCAATAATCCGTGTCTTCTCAGCCTGTGTTACAGCAGTTCTGAATCTCATCCAAGTCAGGAAAAGTGAATTTATGAGCCTCTTAGCAACTAGCAATCTAGAGTGCCTGGACCTTGTCTTTATTACAGCATGGGCCCAGGCCCTCTAATATTCTGGGGTATAGCCCCGCAGCCGAGACAGCCAAGAGTTACAGCGTCTTGGGGAGACTGGGTCCAAGGATATCAGATATGGTTTTGGTTGCTGCAAGGAAACTTTAATTTGGGAAAAAATTGAAATCTCTCAAGGAAATAATAAGCTATGATTTCTTCCAGCTTGGCAAAGTTACTTTGTGGAATTCAAGAATAGGCAGCAAGTCGGGTTTAATAGTTTATTACTCTGACTGTAGATGCTGCTAGTTGTGTATCTTTGAATTTCCTTCTTTGACATGAATAAAATCTCTCTGACCTTTAGCAGTGTTAAAATGGTTAATGACCTTTGATTACATGGGCCTAACCTTCTCTGTTTTTTTCAGACGTGCTGTGGTTTCTTTCTTTTTTTCTTAAATTTTTTAATTTTCTTCGTCTGCCTGGGTGATTCTTCTGGAGCATTCCATCAAAAAATTTGTTTTTAAATTACAAACTATTTCTCTTCATGACATTAGGGGGTGTGCCAAAATACTCACTGTAAATATGTTGTATGGTTAAACAGTGTAAACTATTGTTGAGATTAAGGGTGGTTCTTTTGTTCTTCTTTATGGTTTTCTCTTAACTTTGAGAGATTTTACAATGAGTAGGGGTTACCTTTATAATCAGAAAAATCCCATTATATGAATATACATATTCATCTTTGAGTAGCGGTAACTAGTGGAAATTTAAGGTCTCCAAAGTCATTTTCTTGTTTTGTAATCCACTTACATATGGGGATTAATCGCAAAGTGCTCCTCTCCACGAGGAGGACCTTGGGCAGAACAGAGAGTATGTGGGCGCTGTTAGGAGTGAAAAAGATGAGAGAGCCGGTGGGGAGCCACAAAGGAGCCCAGTGATTAAGTCTCAATAGAAGGATTAGCCCTATTGATGGGTCCTTTTAGGCTAGGATTGAACCAGGCCCCAGTCATCACAGAAATGTTGACCTTGGAGGGCGAACTGCCTTCTTTCTTTCCCCCCTTTCTCCTTAAACACTGGTTGTATATCCACAGTTTCAATCACGATCCAATCACGATCGTGCGTCGCGACCTCAGTTTTTCTCTAGAGTGGCCTCCTGGTTCATGAACTATCCCGTCTTCCCATCTTCTCTGAAGGTCCTAAGGCATTGATGATTTCCAAGTCAAATGGAATGCATGTCTTTCTGTAGTTTCCCAGGGCTGCTATAACAAGGTACCACAACCTGGGTGACTTAAGGCAGCAGAAATTCATTCGCTCACAGTACCGGAGGCTAGAAGTCTGAAATCAAGGTGTCAGCTGGGCCAGGCTCCCTCTGAAGGCCCCAAGGAAAATTCTTTTCTTGCCTCTTTCGGCTTCTGGTGGCTCGAGTTGTTCCCTGGATTGTGACAGTGTCACTCCAATCTCTGCCTGCTCCGTGTGGCTGTCTTCTCCATGTGTGTCTGTGTGTGTTTCCAAGTTCCCTCCTTTCTCTTATGAAGATACCAGTCACTGGATATAGGGCCCCCCTAATTCAGTATGACCTCCTTTTAACTTCTTTACATCGCGAAGACCCAATTTCCAAAGAAGCTCACATTCGCAGGTACCAGGTTAGGATTTTGGCCTGTCTTTTTTGGGGACCACAGTTCAGCCCACGCCAATGCCCAGCTGCTCCATTAAATCAGTTAAGGACAATGTAGTATGGATGTGGCCTTAATGTTAAGAGATGTGATTCTCCTGAAGTTCAACCCTGATATATCACCATGTGTTTAAAACTTTCAATGACTCCATCTGGTCCTCTGGTCCCAGCCCCGTTTTTCAATCTTGTTTGCAGGACTCCTTGTTTAAATGCTTTGAGCCAGTGGAAAAGGAGTCATTTCTGCTCTGGGATGTATCCTATTCTTTCTTATTCTTTTGCTCACGCTGTGTCTAGATCTGGAACATTCCTATTTCTGCTTGTCAAAATCTACCTCTTTTACTGGTTCTGGTTGAAATCGCCTCCTTCTTACAGTTTTCCTTGGTGGTCTGTTTTCTTCATGACTTAAAGTCATCCCTTACCTTCTGAATTGTCATGACTTTTAATGGCTCTTTCAGGTGCGTTGTTGTAGTCTAGCTTAGGGCTCAGTGGACTCTTCCCAGACCTCAAACTCTTAGACAGCAGAATCTTAGCCAGATCTATCTCCCGAGACACTACTGTGGGGGAATTTGGTTCATATTGGGCTAAACTTGCCCCCGATCTGTAACTCTGCAGTCAGCATGAATGCACGGTGCACAGGCCACTGCCAAGAGGATGTGCTGTGAATGGCCATTGGGTGAGAAGCCCAAGGTGACAAAGGTCCTTACTTGGGAGACTAGAGACAGGCACATTGCCTCTGGACCCACTGGGGAGAGGAAAGTTTCTCTTAGTTGCTGGTGAGCAGTCTCCAGCCAGGGCAAATCTGATGTTGCAGCAGAAGCCAAAATTAGCCAGCATGCACTGTGAGGGGCAGCTGGTGCGTGGTCCCGCAGCCAGGCAGCAGTTTGGAGCCAACAGATAAACAAAGACCAGAAAACCAAGAAGAAAATCCAAGGACATTGCACCAGTATGCCTTTGATTCCAAGGTGACCCTGCTGGACCTGAGCTTTCTCACAGGTCATGAGGGCCGAGCAGCCCAGGACCTAACTGCGGGTGGTTGTGGAGGAGTTTGTTCCTGATGCTGAAAGTCTATGGGGGTAGAAAATAATGGAAGACGCTTATGGGGTAGTGAGGGTTGGGGGACAGGTAGAAACAAGGAGAGGCTGAGTTTCCTAACCGCAAGGAGAATACACTTGGGCTAGGAGGTAAGATTTGAAGGAAGAATGAGGGAGATCTTCATGGGGGCTGTGGGGTGACTGGATGGCAGTGGTTGGGTAGAGCCTGAGGGAGTAGCATTCATCTGCAAGACCGCAGAGGGAGGAATGAAAGGAGACTGGTTTTAGGGAAAGTGAGCAAATTGCTAATTGAGATCTGATAAGGGTTCAGGCCTTTGCTGGACATTCCCAACCTCTTTTTCTGGGCAGGGAGCAGCAAGGAGGATTAGGCAAGCAACTCCGGGGATTTTGTGCTGCACACAGATCAGCTTACTCTTTGAAAATGTGTTTTTATTGACCGCGTGATTTTTGTAAGAACAATGAAGTCCACTTAAAAGGAGACTCTACATTCTTACTGTAGGAACACACTGGTAGCTTTTGGTTTTCTCTGTTCTTTCTTATCCATATCTTTCACATACTTTTACATATTTGTAACTCTGGCATAGATACTGCTTTGTATTTTGTTTCTTTTCATGTGACGTTGTATCATCAACATCTGCAATGTAGCCACTTTGGCCTTATACTTGACACAGTGGTCACACATTCCAAGGAGTTGATCATTTACTTAACCATTCTCCTGTAATCGAATATTTGTTATGTTCTTTTTATCATGATTTTAAGATTCTTTTGACATTCTTCATGTATATTTTGCTTTCTTTCTTTTCTAAACATACTTTTCTCCGAATAAATTCCCAGGATGTAATATCTGTACTAAATATAACAGTTAAAAAATGGGTCTTGATTTGAATTGTGAAATTGCCTTCCAAAACTCTTGATCAGTCCGGATCAGCTCATAAATATCGGTATATGAGTTTATCAATGTGTAAGTATATTGGACTCACCACAGCCTAATCAGCACCTGGCTCTTAATCATTTAATTTTATTTTGTTGCTGTTAATTGAATCAATCTCTCTCTCTCTGTCTCTCTTTCTCTCTTTCTTTACTTTTCAGGTAGACTGAACATTTTTTGTTTATTGCTTTGAATATTGTTTTAAGCTTTTGCAAAACACTGTCATTATCTTATCTCTGAAATCTTTTTAACATCCCTCAGAGCAAAACAAATAAAACTAGATACAACTGTCTTTGGATGCTTCATCAGTGAGACATTGTTTCTGAGGTCCTCCCTAGCTTCCAAAGTCCTGTATCTTTGATTTTTTTTTAACTGTTTTTTTTTTGTTTGTTTTTTTTAGACAAAGTCTTCATTTGTTGCCTGGGCTAGAGTGCTGTGGCTTCAGCCTACATCACAGCAACCTCAAACTCCTGGGCTCCAGAAATCCTCCTGACTCAGCCTCCTGAGTAGCTGGGACTACAGGCATGTGCCACCATGCCTGGCTAATTTTTTTCTATTTTTAGTTGTCTGGCTAATTTCTATTTTTTTTTTTTTTTTTTTTAGTAGAGATGGGGTGTCACTCTTGCTGAGGCCGATCTCGAACTCCTGACCTCAAGTGATCCTTTTGCCTCGGCCTCCCAGAGTGCTAGAATTATAGGCCTGCGCCACCGCTCCTGGCCTGTATCTTTCATTTTATGAACCAAAAATTTAATGTGACATTAAGAGATCCTCTGATGCAGGGGCTGGGGAATTGGTTGTAGGTGACCTATTGCAGCTGGTTTTGAAGATGCCGACATCACCCTTGAGAGTGTTGTTCACCCTTCCCTGCCCTTCTACTGGGATTGGCTTTAGACTGGGAGTTTCGCATTGATAATGCCCCTCCAATCCAGGTATTTTCTCCTAGACATCTTGGCTGAGGAATGTTACCTGAGGCTTTGTGGCGGTTTTCATTCTGGAGCTGAGGGAAGAATGGAAGATCCAGAATCAGAGGGTCTAGGTTCCATTGCTGACTCAGATGAGCTGATTGCTTTGGTGAAGTCACTTGCCCTTTCTGAGGCTGGTCCCCTCTGGCCCCTGTGGAGGGATGCAGGATGGAGCAGTGCCCACTCTCAGGTTGTGGGCATGATGTGAGGTACGCGCGCATTGGCCTTTGTGGGACCAAAGGCACTCTGACCTTGGTTGAGCAAGTGAATTGTTAGAAAGTTGTTCCAGCTGGGCATAGAGGTGTAAACCTGTAGTCATAGCCACTCAGGAGGCTGAGGTGGAAGCATTGCTTTAGCCCAGGAGTATGAGACCAGCCTGAACACCACAGTGAGACCCTGTCTCTGCTTTTATTAAAAAGAAAAAGAAAGTAGTTCCTTGCTGGGAATGGAGGACTGTCCTATGGTGTGCGTAGACATCAGCTCCCCTTTGCCCTGTAACCATGTGCAGGTGGCTGCCATGCCTCTGTCCCCTCATTCCAGTAGTTCTTCTCAAGCAAAACGTCTCCACTCCTTCACCTGTCTTCTGTATGACATGGGTCCTTTGGTTCTGGGAACACCCCAGTCAGCATTTCACATTTTGGTGTAGGGAGGTGTTATGGGCCAAATGGGTGTTGCTCCCCCCAAAACTCCAGGACTTCAGAATGTGACTGCGTGTGAAGATAGAGTCTTCAAAGAAGTGGTTAAGGACCGATGAGGTCTTAAATGTGGGGCCTTAATCCAACATGGCTGGCGTCCTTGTACTAGGAGGAAGTTTGCACACACAGAAAGACACCAGACCATGTGAGGACGCAGGGAGAAGGCAGTCACCTGGGAGCCAAGGAAAGAGGCCTCAGGAGAGACCAAACCTACCAACACCTTGACCTCAGACTTCCAGCCTCCCGAACTCAGAGAATATGATTCTGTTGTTTCCACCATCCAATGTGTTGTGTTTTGTTATGGCAGCCCCAGAAAAGTAAAACTGGAAGGGAATTCACCATCTTTCCCACTTCTTTTCATTAATGAGACTTCAGATCAAATGCTCTCCTTCATTTTATACTTGGAGTGATTTTTTTCAAGGAAATCACGAATACTTTGTAAGTGGTGTTTATGACCATGGCTGTTACACTGGCCACCTTTTATTGACCCTCTCACGCTGGGCCTTTTTGTTACTTTACACAGGTTTATGTCATTGAAAAGTCCTCTCAAGGTAGATATTGTTACCGCATTTCATAGGCGAGGAAGTGGGGAAGCAGAGAGGTCAGATGACCTGACCAAGGCCACACAACCTGGGCGTGATAAAATCCTCACTTATCAGCTGATGACAGCACCTGGGTGCTTATTGGGCTGTGATCCGCAGACCCCCAACCCCTGCCAACGTCAAGGCCACCACACTCCTCACCCCCTTCTCATTTCACCCCTCCCCCAGCAGTCCAGCCTGTCCCCGTGCCTGCTGGACTGAGCAGGCTGTTTATTGCAGAGTAGCTAAGCCGTTCTCTTTCCCCCTCTCATTTACTACAATCCAATCACTCGGAGTACTCTGTCAAAGGTATTTTATTTAGGCGAGACCATTTAAGAATGGCAGAAATTTCCTGTTGAGAGATTTTATATAGGTGGTGTGTGTGCGCTCGCGGAGGCAAATGGATGTTTAAGAGCGTGTGAGGTGAAGCAGAGCAGACTCCGGAAGTCTGGGGACCACTTAGGTCTGTAACCCTCACTCTCGCACCAGCTGTCCAGCTCCGCAAGGCCTCCTTGGTTTCCCGTTTACGGGGCCCCTTTACTGTTACGACACCTGTTTAAATCTGGTGTTTCCATTACGGGCAGGCGTAGTAGGTGGCTGGAACGAGCGGCTGTGGGGGATGACATGTGCAGGCTGCCCCTCCTGCCGCCACGTCTTGGGGAAAGTCCATCTTTGGTCTTTTGTTTCAGTGAGAAAAGCATAAAAATGCTTTCAGGGACCCCTCCCCCCTTGCTTGCAGCTAAAATTTCAGCCTTTGTGGGGGTGGGGGGGAGGCCCAAAATCTCTTTTGAAACCAAGACGCCACTAATGCAAACATTGCTGTGTCCACATTTCTTTTGGAAAAAAAGAAGAACTTTTAAGCATGTGACATGGACTTTATTCTGTAAAATTGTATGACATTAAGCTTGCATGGTGACAATATTCTATGTCATCTCCCTTGGAATTACCGACATCATCAGGCAGGAGAGCTTTGCTGTAAATAGGGTGATATCATCCCC
Organism: Avahi laniger; assembly: GCA_963575035.1. Lineage (NCBI taxonomy): Eukaryota > Metazoa > Chordata > Mammalia > Primates > Indriidae > Avahi > Avahi laniger. The sequence continues at coordinate 39,285 of CAUYSK010045498.1, read as the reverse complement.
ATTTTACAAATTGGAAGCTATACACCAACATTCGTGTATATATTTCTTTAAAAATTATTGAAATTAAATATAACATGCATGCAGGAAAGTGACATTATTGTAAGCGTACAGCTTGATGAATTCTTACAAATGGGATACAACCGTGTAATCAGCGCTCAGATCTAGAAACAGAACACACCGAGACCCCAGAAACCTTCCTGTCGGCTCCCCCTTAAGGATAACCCCAATCCTGATTTGTAACACCAGAGATTGATTTTTGTACTTGATAGTGATGGAATCACACAGGATGTACTTGTTGGTATCTGGCTTCTTTTACGTACTACTATGTATGTTTATAAGGTTTCATCCACTTGTAACTTCCACCTCCAAAACATTGCTTTTTAATTTTTCTTTGTTTGGATGCATACTGCCTTGACATGGTTTCAAGATGAAAGCTGTGTAATAAAGTGCACAGGAAGGAGTCTTGCCCTCACCCATACACCCCATATTTCTATCTCCTTGAGTATCTATTTTTCTTGGTTTCTTGTGATTCCTTGCAGTATTGGTTTATATAAGTACATGTACGTAGTCTAATTTTTGCGCTTTTCCCCCAAAAGGTAGCACACCTTCTTCACCGACCTCTGCCTTACTGTCTTTCTTCCCTTGGCCACCCCTCTTCAGTCCTAAGACCCACGCCATTGTTCAGGCCCAAAGTCATGGGTTGAGTAGTGTCCCCAAAACCCATGTCGCTCGAACTTCAGAATGTGGCCTTATTTAGAAATAGGGTCTTTGCAGTGTCATTAGTTACGAGGAGGCCATACTGGACTATGGTGGCCCGAAGTCCAGTGGTTCAGGTACAGAGACAGACGCACAGTGAAGACAGAGGCGGAAATTGGAGCTATGCAGCCACAAGCGAAGAAGCCGCCCGAAGCCACCAGAAGCTGGAAGAGGCAAGGAAGGATTCCCCCCTACGGCCTCCGAGGCAGCGCAGGCCTGTGGACACCTTGATTTTGGACTTCCAGTGTCCAGCACTTATTTGTTATGGCAGCCCTAGGAAACAAATACGTCTTCTTGCCCTGTCTCCTGTACTCACACAGCCCCTGCTCCCTGCCTTCTCGTCCTCACCCTCCCGTGCGATGATGTCCTTGGGAGGTTAGCCGTCCCTCTAAAATGTGTCTGAGCGTGTCACTCGCCAGACTTTCCCCATTGCTTATGGGACGAAGTCTGAGCCCCGGCCTGGTGCACGTTCCCTGTTCTGCCCCTTCCACCTCCCCACTGCCCACGCCAGCCCTGCCCACTCCAGCCCTGCCCGGCTCCCCAGGGGCAAACACTGGCAGCTGCCAGCGGGGAGGCTGTGTTTGCATTGAAGAGCATGGGTAAGACTTTGAAGCTCTCGTCTTCAAGACTCCTTCATTCAGCCTCCTGCATTTACCATAGGTACCTTTCTGACCACCACGGGGGTCCAGGTGCACCGTTTGCTTGCAGTTCACGAGCACGACGTGCCCTTGGCTGCGCAGGCGCAGGATGTGCTGTGGTTAAGGGCAGTCGTCTCACAGACCGAAGGGCAACCTCCAACCCGAGTCCGACTGCCTGGGCTCGCATCGCTCAGATGCTTACTAACAGAATGACCTTGAACAGTGTATTGCCTTGCTCCATGCCTCAGTTTCCTCATCTATCAAATGGGGATAATAACGACACCGACTTCATAGGGACGGTTGTGAGGAGTAAATGAGTTAATTCCTGTAGATGCTTCAAACAGACCTGGCACCTGGTAAGGACTTTGCGAGTATTAGCTGCCAACCTCTGCCTGTGCTGTGTTTCCCCCTCTTTTGGTCCATTCTTGCTGACCTTTCAAGGCATAGTGCAGACACCGTCATTACCACCATCAGGTCCGATCTGGATTTGGGTCATCCCTATCCCTGGCGTTGGCGCTGGCACCCCACTAGCATTCGGTTTGGTACTTGCTCAGGAAAAGAGCAGGAATGAGTTTAGCGTCATCCGGAGTGTCACGTGGTGGACTTGCCAAGGCTGAACTCCAGACTCTCATGTCACTGAAAGCATCCGTCTGCGGGCTTTTCTGTTCCCATGGGGAGGTGTGGAGAGTGTCTGCATGCCATGTGAGATCAGAGCAATGGGAGGGAGAGAAAGACCAGGTTAGAGAACCAGTTGGAGAGCTTGCGGCCATTCCAAAGCTCAGGAGTTCTGACAGAGGGGGGTCTTTAGGTGGGCGGGCCACGCTCATTCACAAACTCATGGTGCTTCCAACTGAGTTGTCCTCCCACAAAGCACTGTGAAGCTTGGGGGCCGTATGTTTCATGAATTTTAAAGAGTCAGAGATCATTTATGTATGCTTTAGTTTTAAGGTGATATGAGAAAAAATTGGGATAACAAGAACTTTCTGGATCAACTTACGACAACAAGGATGCTGAGAAAATATGTCAAATGCTGCCAATGCCCTCACAGGGATTATTCTTTTAGGATTCGTGGAGGAGTCAAGACTCAGTGATGGGCAGCACTTTTGTCCAGGCAGGCAGAGATTAAGATTCTTAAGGGCCGAGTTTAAATTCTTATTTGGTTTGTCCTGAAATTTGGAACAAGACAGGCTATTAACCGAGAGAGCTCAATTTCCTGTTGGTAAGTAGGGTTGCTCTCTCAATGTGAGCAATAGATTTAATGACTTTTTTATTTGTATTTTTTTATATTATAAAATATTAGTTTACTACAAGAATAAAATATTATAAAGCATTCTGAATTAGCATCAGAGTTACACAAGGTACTCTAAGTATGGATAATAACATTGTAAATACATATGTAAGTTTATTGGTACAATGATTGTTTTTTAGGTTTAGTGCTCAAAGCTTTTTTTATTTTTAATTATTATGGGTACATAATAGTTGTATATCTTTATAGGGTATATGTGATGTTTTGATACAGGCATACAAATTGACTTTTTAATAAGGAATGGAAATCCTTGAAAGAAAAATGTCTCCTGGCCAGGATGTTAAGCTTAGATGTTAATGGAGAATTTGAACGTGTTTGGTCTCAGCCCCTAGCATGGTTTCTTGTACCTAGGAGGTTCTCTTTCTATAGACTGTGCTTTTAGATCTGAAACTCAGAGCCCTGGAGAGGTTCTCTTGATTTCAGGCAGCTATTTCAGACAGACCAAAGGACATATTTGTCCCTCCCAGGGGCTGTGTGAATCGAAAGCTCAGCACATCCTGTAATTGGGCACTTGGGAGATCCGGAGTCCCTCATATGCAGGAAATTCTTTATCCAACCTCGTTCCCTCCTGGCCATGTATTACAATCAGAGGGTCTGTAGCTGTACTGCCCACTATGGTGACCACAGGTGGCTCGTCTGAATTAGGAAGTCCTGTCAGTGTAAACTATAGACCAGATTTCAAAGACAGTAAGAAAGAGAAAAATGTTAGCTATCTCATTAATAATTTCTTATGTTGATTATATGTCAAAATGATCACATTTTGTGATATACTGGGTTGGAAAAATAGGTTATTGAATTGCATTTAATCTTTTAACTTTCTTTTTTGATGTGGCTACTAGAAAATTTAAAATTAAGTTTTTACTGGACAGCCCTGAACTAGAGAAAGGCTGTCATGTGTCTTCCTGGGACAACCTGCTAGGATGGGTAAATTTCTGTTATTTCAGGAATCCGTCAATTCTGATTGGCCCCCTTCCCCCGTCCCCAAGCACGTTTCAAGCCAGAGTGTGGGGAGATTAGTAAGTAGGAAGGGTAAGCGACTTCCAAAAAATGAGTTTTCATAACTAGTCTGTTGGAAAGACAAGAATTTTCTCTACAGCAAAATTAATTTAGGCAAATTGAGAAGATCAGGTAGACATGATATCCGTGCCTATTGTGAGTAACAATAGCAGCGAATATTTAATTGCCTGACTCCTCTTTAAAATCCTAAGAATAAAGAAGTAAGAGTAGTCATAAAACCCTAAAATAGTTTAGGAAAAATTAATCAAGGACATAAAAGCAGTAGCATAGCACAGGAGGGGAGGTTCAGCTTATCAAGCAAAGAGTTCACGTGCTGGTTTGTCATCGCTGCGATTATCCATCAGCGAGCGTCGGGCTGGTTGGTGTGTGCAGCCAACACCGTGCCTGGCTGTAGTTGGACCAGTGGGATGCTTCTGCACGATCTCCACTCCTGCTCCGCAGCCAGAATAGTCTGTCAGTCCCTGCGTCATTAAATGGCTCAGTAGAAGAATCAACTGTATGCTTGTTTGCGTTCCTTGCTGTCATTTCGTATTTGTTTCCCTGGCCGTTGATCACTGATTTGTTTCTCCTAATAGATGTCAGAGTCCTTGGGTTGAGAGATCTTGTCTTCTTTTTAACGCCCATATTGTTGAACTTAAAATGGACATTCAGTTTAGTGCTTTTTTGTTTTTTACTTATTGGTTTTAGAGATGGGGGTCTCGCTATGTTGCTCAGGCTGGTCATGAACTCCTGGGCTCCAACGATCCTCCCACCTCAGCCTCCCAAGTAGCTGGGGCTACAGGCGCAAGCTACTTCTCCCAGCTAGTTTAGTGTCTTTTAATTGATGTAGTTACTGGTCAATTTAAAAATAGCAGATTGTTCCCTCCCCTTCTCTCCTGCCCTCCTTCCTCCTCTGTTCCCGCTTTCATCCCGCTCTGTCCGTTTCTTTCACTGTCTCGCTCCCTCCTCTATTTTATTCTATTTCCCCCCCTACCCCCCTTTTTTTTAAGGTATGGAGAAGTCCTGAGAAATGTGTGTTCAGCCGGTCTGTCTCTGGATCCTGACTTTTACCAACAAGACTTTGCCTTACCTGGGTGTCATTTTACTTTTTATTTTTTATTTTTATTTTACCACCTCTGCCCTTCCTTTCATACTGTCTCCTCTCCCTAGGCAGCCCCCAGGGCAGCAGCCCTCATGTGGTACCTGGCGGCTGGCTCACAGCACAGACCTGCCTTGGACCAGGGCCAGCCCTAGGGCAGGAGTTGCGCAAATGCCGTTTTTCCACCAGGGAGCTGATTGGACGGGGGCCCAGGGTGGAGTACCCATGGGCTCAGAGGAGACCTGGTTTTACTTAAGATATTCCAATCAGTGAAGGGGGGAGTAAACAGTCTGTTAATTAAATCTGTGGGTGGTGGTAAATTTGGAGGTGTTGCAAAGCCCTCTGTGCACAGAGAGGACGTTGGGAAAGCACAAAGAGCGGCAGAAAGGTGAGGCGAGGCTTGGGGAGATGAGATTCTCCCTGGAAAAGTACAAACCACCATCTGGAGAGAAATTAGCCATGGTTGCTGCCCTGTGGGGTGTAAGTCAGCAGCGCTGTGATTGACCGGGAGCCAGAACTATTAAGTCCTGTTTCTTGTTCTTGATTGTCACTAGTAATCATGTATTTTTTTTTAACCCCCAAATTTGTTACTCGGGAATGAAGCCACTCCTGCTGTGCTATAGGTTTGTAAGGCTTGGCCGTACAGGTAAACAGATAAGAAAGTTAAACGTCCAAAAAACATTTGCCTGCTTACTTCCATTTCCAGGCTGGGGGTCTGGGGTCTTGGAGGTTGGTTCTGGGGCCTGGAAGTGCAGCTCACCAGCTGGTGGGGACAGATGACTGCTCAGTGTGGGTCAGAAGGCTCATTGCCTCCACCAGGAGGGCTTCCAGGTGTGCGTCCACCGGGAGGGCTCATACAGTCTCTGGGTTCCCCACAGGTGATGGGTTTGTGGGTCTCCACGGCCTTCCTGGCCCTGCTTCCTCCTGGAAGCTTCGTAGCCACACACCTGTGCCTAAGTACTCTGAGCCCGGTTCCCTTTGCCAGTTTGAAGAACTCCACTGCTGTGGTGGGAGACAGAACAGCACTGAAGTGAAGAGCAGGAGTTTTTGGAATTAGATCTCTGTTCAGGCCCTGGGCAATCTTGGTCACGTTGCTGGATTTCTTAGCCTCAATTTCTTTGTCTGTAAAATGGCAGCAATAAGGTCCAAGAGATGTCGTGTTTAGAGAACTTTACTCAGCAGTGAACTGCAGCTGGATCATTGTTAGCTATGCTTGAAGTACGTCTCGGTCATATTCAAAACCTTTTCGATGTGAATTCAGAGGAGACCCTACCCGATGAGTAGGGAGGTGGCGTGGAGAGTGGACAGGAACTGGGGGAATGACGGAGACGTCAGGCTCTAAGAGGGGAGTTGAGTTCCTCTTTGAGTTTCCTGGCATGGCTGTTCGAACCACCAAGTTATCTTCTGGCCTCCTGACATGTTGTTGGAAATAAACATCTGCAGGGGGATTAAAAGCAATGATACGTCCTCACTTACGCAAAGGTGGCACTGAGTAAAGGCTGTCACTTTCACGATCCTTCACTGGAAGTGAGGGAAACCGACGAGGCTGGAGAAGGGTGGAGTCTTCCCGGTGGGAGCATCTTCCGTGGTCTCTTGTGGACATTCCCTTGACAGGGAAGGGGCACGAGAGAAGATTTCCCTGGAGTTCAAGGAGGAGAGATGATGCCGGGTTGGAGGTTATGGACTTTACGTTTATAAACGCGCATCTGCACGGCTGTGTTGCGGTGACAGTTGCTCTCTGCGTTTGAGGAGAAAGTATTTTGGGGAGAAGAGCGACGCTGGTTGGGTGACCTGATTTGTTTCTTTGTTTCCTTCTGGCCTGACCTGGCAGGTAGCCCTGACCACAAGATCTTAAACTCCCTGGAAGGAAGTTGAGCTACTGATAAAGAAGATACACTTAGGAGATAAAGAAGAGAATGTTTGGGTTACTGCTTCCTTCTCTGGGCTTAGTCAAGGCATTAAAGTGCTGGTGACCGGACCGTTCTCCTCCTGTTTCTGAAATCTTATCCTTGGAACTCAAACCAGACCGTAATTACACCAGTTATTGTTTTCTAATTGCTTTATCTGCATTAGTTTTCTCTCCTCTAACCCAAGAGAACTGAGGGCTTTTGGAGGACAGGTTTCGGGACTCTTTTTCCACTTTCCCCCATGATTGGACTCAAATATCTACTTGAAAGATTAAAGGGGGATTTCATTTCCGTAATTTATGCTTTTCCTGTTTCCTAAAAGGACATAATGAATTTAACTGAATTTGTATCTTGAGAACTATTTTGAATGGAGGTCACACACTTAGTGTGTTGAGATTGCTGCCTACTCTCTGGAAAAAATATCTTCATTGATGGCCACTCCCACCCCCCCGCCCTGGGAGATGGACACTCTCCTTGGTTGTCCGTTTCTCTCTGTGATTGGATGTTGGTGTTTAAATGCTGAAGTCTCATCAGCGTCCTCGTATGCCGGGAAGCTTAGAATCACCAGTTTGGGGCTTCCCGTCTCAGATACATTAACGCTGTGACACATGTACCAGCAATGGCCTTTCCGCCAGCCCGAAGCAACAGCCATGGTGCTCCCACTCTGTTCCTGTTTGTGTAGGCGAAGGAGACATGTCCTTGGGAGAAAACCTCTTTCTGAAGGGGGATGATGGCCTCGGTCAGGGGACTTGACCATTGGGAGACTTTTGACCACAAGTGGCTCAGGAGGGGCAGACTGGGCAATGTCGAGGAGATTCCAGCATTCGGTTGGAACTGGTGACCTCTAAGATCCTTTCTGTATCTTAAGATTTTGTGATAAGTGGCAGGGCCGGCTGGGGTGGGGGCAGGTGGCTCATAGTTGGGTGAGTTTAGCCCCCACCCCTTCCCTCAGGGAGTGTCTTGACACCGGGCCAGTAGGAAATGGTTAAAACTGGAGGGTCAGCTCTGAATTTAGTGATCCATCAGGCCAGATGGAGGCCTGGCGAAAAGGAATGTCTGATTTATCTTTGTCTTGATCTTCGTAGGTGCTCAATAAGCATTTGCTATTTAAATAATAGATTGTAGTTTACATGCCCCCTGCCTGGAGTCAAGACCTTTTATTTTTAGAACTTTCCTGCAAAGTTGAGAGGCATGTAAATGTTGTCTTTTTGTGTTTCTGGGCCTCCCCTAAGATTCTCATAACCTGGGTTTTCTCCACCCTTCCTCTACTGAAACTTGCTTTCTAGAAAATGCCGGAGTGTCAGCATGAGTGAGTCCTAGTGGGTGTGATGAGGAGTTTCAGCGTAAGGCAAGGGAAGGCAACCCCAGCTGCTGGGTTAACAGAGGCAGGATTGGTGTGCAGAGCTTCTAGATTCCCTGTTGCCTGGGGAGCGTGTGACATCGAGCCTCTGTGTTGGAGCCCAGCTGCTCAGGTGTCTTCTCCTGAGTGTGTGGCCGGAACATCTTTGGAGTTCCTAGAAGCTTGATGGAAAATCCAGAAACAGAGGCTACAAGCTTCTTTTGATATTCCCGTAGATATGCCATGAAGACAAAATACATGACATATGTGACCCCAAACTCATTGTCCTCCTGTGGGCATGGGAGGTCCGTGTGAGCATTGGGGAAACATTGCCATATTGTCTTAGAATAAAGAGGAGTTTCCTCGTGGGATTTCCTCTCCAAGGGATTTGCTGAGCAATTCTTTTTCTGTTCAGAATGACTTAAAAGGTTTAGAAGGTCATTAATTTGCTAAATGAACTCAGCTTATGGAGCCCCTGAGCACAGACAAAATAGTCAGGGAAACCGGAAGTTTCCAGAAGTTTCCACCATGCCCACATTCATCAGAGTTGGCAGAAACAGATGATTGAGCCTTTGACCTCTTTTGGTTGTGCTGCCTGCTCTCCACTGCCTTCCATCTTCCTGCTCACTTGCTTCTTGTGCTTTCTTCCTTAATCGACTGCTGCGAGGACCCCGATCTGATCCTGCTTGGCTACTGCTCTGCCCGGGGGCCTCGTGGTGCTGTGTGGGCGGCACCTCTGCCCACCGGGCCTAAGAGCATAGCATAGCAGTGAGTTTGCCCAGGCTTAACATCTCACCCTTTCATCGAGTTCTTTCATATGGAAAATGGGAATAATAAGAGTCCCTGGTCTAGGGGTTAATAGCGTGGACTCCAGCACCAGACTGCCTGGGTTTGGGTTCGGACCCCCGCTGCTAGCTGGGTAACTTTGGGCAAGTCACTTGACCCTGCCTCAGTTGCCTCATTTGTAAAGTGAGTCTGCAAATAGTACCTGTCTCAGCGACATGTTGAGAGGAGTAAATGACTCACATGTGATAGAAGCTTAAAGTGGGATAAGGCATGCACTAACTGCCATGTACGTCTTTGCTCTAATTATCTAGCTAAGGGAGCGTTACACAGTAAAATGGATGTGCAACACTTGCACGCAGTGTTCAGTACACGAGCTCTTTTGCTTATAACCTTGGCAGAGAATAGACTTTGATTATTTCTCCTAATGTCCCATTAGATTTTCCATTTTCCTATTTCAAAGCCCTCAGGAGCAAAACCTTCATCAGCAAATGCTTTTTCCCATCTAGTAAGGGAATAGACTTTGGAGTCCTGGTCCTGGGATTCACTAGCTGTGGAATTGGCTCCTGAGTCTTAGCTTTTTTTCCATCTGAGCATTGGGAATTATGATGCCTGGCAGAATTTGTGTTATCATCCCCACTTTACTAATGAACAAACTGAGGTTCGGAGGTAAAGAGATTTGTCCATGGCCTCAGAATTAGTACTGGTGGCTGGAGTCTGCAAGCACTTTGGACCATGTCCAGGGTGGTTCAGGAACTTCTGTTATTTCATGATGTTGCTTTGAAATAATAGTCTTCCTTTCTCACTTTCAAAGTCCAAACTTCTTTCTTAAAAGAGTCTTAATTGAGTGGTTCATAAGACTTGTCCTCAGCTGGGAAGAAGATTTCTGCTGCTTGTGTAAAAGCATAGTGCTCTTTTAGACCTCTCTTAATTGCCTACTTGGGACTTTTTCTGCAATAGCATTGAGCTATTTAGCTATTCAGTTCATTAAGCTATATTTAGTGAAAATTGTACCTAGTGAAGTTTCAAGGCGTCCTTTTTGTATCTTCACGTTGTAGCTCTGTTCTTTGAAACCATTTGTAAAGGGAAAATAATATAACTTAAGATGTTTTGTTTGATTTCTCTCTCTTTGCATGTACCTTTTGTAGAGTGTGAAAAGCAGCAAAGAGAAATTTTGTTTTGCAAAGGAGTTACTGCTGCTTAAAAACACGGTGTTGGGCGCTATTTAAAGCCGTGCATGATGACAGTCCATTGAGAGTGATTGAGAATGTGCTAAAATTCATTTTACAGCTGGACTCTGAATTATAGTGATTGCTCCTAAATTTAAATGATGGCATTTTGTGGTTGTAACTTAAAAACTTGTCACGTTGAGATACTGGGTAGTATTAGTTATCAGAATGAGAAAACGGCATTTTAATTTGTTATTTAAATTGGTCAAATCAAAAGAAACTTCCTAGTCATCACTATTTTCGACTCTTGATGTGTGACAGCCAGTGATCCCATTTGGAGAAGCTTTGCAAAGGACTGCTTTGGTTGAAAAAAATGGGCCTTCAAATGGGGAGCATTCATGCTAGAAGCATCCTTTTGGAGAACTGGTGGTCTAACCCACTCACTGCTGATGGAAGGAGCCAGAGGCCCAGCCCAGGAAGAAGTATGTTTAATAATTTCATGGTGGAGACATGATTAATAATTTCTTAATAATTAGAGTCTTTACTCCCTTTTACTTCTTCAAGTGGCTCAATCGTATATATGTATCAATTTCACGTCATTGGTGATGTGAAAACCACGGCTCGGAGAGGGTAAGTAGTTTGCCCAACATCACACAACTAGTAAGTGCTGGAGCCTTAGGTTTTCTGGATCTCTAGAATATGATCTTGAAGAGAAACTCTAGAAACCTTTTTCTAATTTAAATGAAGCCTTCCAGCTTGATATTTTGCCAACTCTCCAGTCATTTCCATTTATCTGGCTGTAAAATAGAAAGCCAACCTCATTAAGAGTTTTAGGATGACGGTTTCTATTTAGAGAAGGTGGCAGGGTTGAGATAATTATGAGTAAATCTAGCAATCCATCCCTTCTTAAGAAGTTAAGAACTATGCAAGCACAAAGCCACTTGATGCGAGAGTCGGGGTACAGATGGAACGAAAGGAAGCCAGCCTCGAGCATTTATTAAGCACCTGCTCTGTGGCGGGCTGTGTGCTTTCTCGCCTGCTGTGTCTAAACCCCTGATATTTGTCAGGCATGGGTCCTTTTCAGAATTTACTGTTACTTAATGAGGCAGGTGTTTATTCACCTTACAGAAAAGGCAGCAGCAGCCTGGGGAATTTTTAATTGGTCCAGTGGCGGGAATCGGTGGGTGAAGCTAGTGTCGAATTCAGCTTCTGACTCCAAGACTCCTGGCGCACAGCCTGAGTTACATAATGCTTCTTTATGTTTATATGCAATATAAATCTCCAACTGGACGGCTGGGAAGTGCTTTTGGCTGGCTTTGTTGCTTCAGCTGTCCGAAAGGAATGACTTTCATAAACACGGAGAGGGAATTGGATTTTCACTTTGTGATAATTCATATTACAGAAGTGGGAAAGGTCATTATCATGGGAATTCCATTAATCCCCAAAGCAGTGGGTCCTAATGAGTTGGCCTGCCTAGAATAGCCACATTTCTTTCCTTTTGGTATTTTACACTGCAAAAGGCCTTTTTTATTGTTAAGAGATATTTTGGGACTCAAAAGAAAGGAAAAATAAAACCTCACTTGTAAACCTATTACTCTTAAAGTTATTGTTATTCTGCTTTTTTTTATTGTGGTAAAATATGTATAACATAAAATGTATCATCTTAACCATTTTTAAAGTGTCATTTACAATGCAACCATTGCCAGCATCCATTTTCAGAACTTTTGCATTTTCCCAAACTGAAACTCTGTACCCGTCCAATAATAACACCTGTTCTCTCCTCCCCCAAGCCTCTGGTAACCACTATTATGCTTTTTGTTTCTGTGGGTTTGACTACTTACAGAAGTGGAGTCATACAACATTTGTTCTTTTGTGTCCAGCTTACGTCACTCAGCGTGATGTTTTCAAGGTTCATCCCTGGTGGAGCACGTGTCAGGATTTACTTCCCTTTTAAGGCTGCATAACATTCCATTGGAAGGCTAGACCACGTCTTGCTCACCCATTCATCCGTCCGTGGACATGTGGGTTGCTTCCATTTTGGGGCTATTTGAGTGATGCTGCTATGAACATGGCTTTGCAAATGTCTGTTCAAGTCCCTGCTTTCATTTCTTTGGGGTGTATACCCAGAAGTAGGATTGCTGGGTCATATGCTAATTCTAGGTTTAATTTTTTGAGGAACCACCATGCCGTTTTCCGCGGTGGCTGCATCTGTTTACGCCCCACCAGCGACGGCACAATGGTTCCAGTTTGTCCGCAACCTCCCTGCACGTGCTGTTTTCTGTGTTTTGATAATGGCCATCCTAACAGCTGTGAAGTGACGTCTCATGGTGGTTTTGATTTTCACTTCCCTAGTGATTAGCAAGGCTGAGTATCTTTCTATGTGCTTACTGTCGGCATTTTGCAGATTCGTATATTCTTCCAGTGTTTTGCCTCTGTATCTATTTCGTCCCCCCGAATGTAATCATGGTCTATACACAGATATGTTCAGTATATTCTGTATTTTCCACCAACCGTCATCATTGTCAGGTTAGCGTTACAGCAAAATGTGAAGGTATATTTCAAACTCACTTGATTGGTGATGTGTTTAGTAATAATTCCCACGACTCAAAATTCTTCTCCTTAGGAACCCAAAATGATTGGGACTTTAGCAGCCATCTGTTGGTGACACCGTAGGGCCATGTACATCATGTGACTACTGTTCTGGATTTTAAGTAGAAGGCTCTGGGGTTTATTACAGAACAAGGTGAGCCTTAGTTAAGACCAGTAACAACTTTTCTTGAGTTGCTGATTCCAGAGGGTTGGAGACAGCCTTTCTGTCACCAGGATAACTGGGACCCTTCAACAAATGGGTTAATTGCATTGTTTCGATTTCTAACTGGAAAACCCTGTTCGTGGGATGACCCTACCCTTCTCCCCCATGAATGGTGGTGTTCTAAGCCTCCTTTTGTCTTTTACTTGGAATCTGGAGTACATTTTTCATAAAAATAATGTTACCAGGGTGATTGTTTTCCAGGCTACCCCTAAAGGCCCAGGAACCCACATTTCAATTCACTGGAGCTGGCAAGATCAGACTGGTGTGGTTTGCACCCGGCTTTGCCCCATCCCAGTGACTGCGAGGGAGCTGCCCCGCCACGGGAGTGTAAGCTTCCTTTTCTGTACAATGGGAATAATACTGCCTAGCTTGTGTTGTTACTGAGAAAAATAAATATGATGAGTAATGAAGGTAGTAGTTTCCTAAGCCACAAATCTGGTGGCTTAAAACAACACTAATTTATTGTTTCCAAACTCTGAGGCTGGAAGTCCAACATCAGTCCACTGGCCCCAAATCAAGGTGTCATCGTGGCCATACCCCCTCCCGGAGCTCTAGGGGAGAATCCTTTCCTTGCCTCTCCCGGCTTCTGCAGTAAGAGAGGCAAAAATCTTAGGTTCTGCAGCTGGGGCCCTGTAAATTAGACTACTGAAAAACAGATTAGCAGAAGAAAAGCAAGCACGTTTTATTCAGTAATGTTTACATGTGGACGGGAGCCCTCATGAGAAAGATGAAGACTCCAGGAAGCACTGAGGGCTAAGAGGCTACATACTCAGTTGGACCAAGTGCAGTGAAGTGTGGAAGCGTAAGACAAAGGGGTCTGGGCTGGGGAGTTCATCGTGGAGGAGTGGTGAGGAAGAGAAGGGTTAGTTTGACAAGGTTTATTTGTGCGGATTTTTCTTGGCCTCGACTTTCCATCTCTGGTGATAAGAGTGTTTCCTTCCTCCTGGTACAGGAAGGGCACGTTTTGCACGGTTTTATTTCTGGCTTTCAGGAAGAAAAGAAAGGTAGGAGTGCTCTCCTTGCATCTACTGTTTAAGTGTCTCTAACTCAAAATAATCCTTGTGCCAGAGTGGCATATTTGGGGGTGGTGAATTCTGCCATCCTACGCCAGCATTCCTTGGCTCATGGCTGCATCGCCCCCTCTCTGCCTTTGTGGTCACTTTACCTTCTTCTTCTCTGTGTGTGTCTTGTCCTCTTAGATCAGCGTGGAATCTCCCTGCCTCGTTCACTGGGGGCTAGGAATATCCTTAGGGGACATTTTTTAGCTTTCCACAATGAGTACTAATAGTAATCATATTGTCCACTAATGTTTTTATGTGATGGGACTGTTTTAAAGTTCTTTACATGGATCTCCTGAGATCACGTAGTGGCGCAGGGAACAACGGTGGTCTGGCTTTAGAGTTGTGGTCTTAACCGTGCCCCTGTGAACCCACTTTAAGCCCCTGGCATAGCGCCTGGCCAGGAGAGAAGCCCTGTAATGCCAACTTAATGTATTTGCAAGAATTTTGTGCTACACCGTTTTGACCTTCATTCAATTTCATTCTGATTTTTGTCCATCTTTTCTTCTTCCTTTGTTTTTGTTTTCTTCTTGGGTGGGTCTAGTTGCATGGGCACCGACAGTGTGTTGAGTTTTGCAGGGTTGAGATTTGGGATCAGTGGCTCTGATGAGGCCAGAGGACATCACGCCAAATATGGTGTGTTAATTACACTGAGGGAATTCCCTTTTGTGGGGAGCCCATGGGAGTGGTGTGACTTTACTGTCCCCATGGAGCCAGTGAAGACCCCTTCTGAGACACAAACCAGTGTCATTCTCAACACTTTCCCAGTGCGTTCTGGGATCTTACTTCAGACAGAGGCTATGAATGGGAGCCATACATTCACTTTTCTTAAATCACTGGCTCCGTGGAAATTCTGATCGACTCCAGATTCTTCCTGCAGGATTCCGGGTGTTGCTGCCGCTGCATGCCTGGACATGGCGGTGGAGGTTTAGTGGCATGTAAAGTTGCTGATTTCACACTGCCCTTTCCAGTTCTGGAAGAGGTTCATTAGGTTAATTCAACAGGCGGGTGTTTATAGGGTGCCTCGCTCGTGCCAGGCTCTGAGGGGCTTGCACCGATAGACTTCCTAAGCTAAGCAGGCAGGGATAAAGTGTTGGTTAGGGCTATTGCAGTGGGCACGAAACTTGAGTCAACTGCCTGGAGGGCTTATGAAAGCACAGATTGCTGCTGATCCACCCTCAGTTTCCGATTCAGGAGGTCTGGGGTGAAGTGCAAACATTTGATGTTGATCCTGCTGGTCCAGCAACTGCACTTTGAGAACCGCCGTGCAGTGGGAGGGAGGACAGTCTCCAACTCAACTTGGAGGGTGGTGGGGCTGTCTTAGACAAAAGAAAAAGGGGCATCTCAGGCACAGGGACTGTGGGGCTGCTGGGTCATGATTTTGGAGAGGTGGCCTGTGGCTAGATGGTGAAGAGAGGGAAAAGGTGGAGAACGAAGTTCAGAAGCAGTTTTTGGTCCAGGGCATGAGAATATTCGGTTTCTGTAAAAGTGTAGTCCTGTCTGTGAAAAAGCTACGAGTGCCCTTTGGCAAACAGTTGCAAACTAGACGTGGCCTTTCCGCCCACGTCTGGGTCCGGACGCTGCCATGGACATGTGTAACAGGAATAATGAGAGTTGGAAGCAAGATCCAAAGTGGCTCTATCTCGTTTTCCATCTCTCGCAGCTTCTAGTGCAGGCTCTCCACTGGAACAAAGTCGGTTCTGTCCTGCGGGTCCACCCAGCTGCCGGCTCCAGGGGCCTGTTTCTTGCAGGGAGAGGGCAGCTAGCTCAGCTGCACCGGCCAACACCGTGCTCCAGACCCCAGGCATGGGCTCTGCAGCTCAGAATCCTGGAGGATTTGAGGACTGTGGTTGTATCAAAATTCAAATTAAAGTGATTTTTTAAAAACTGTCTTTTCTTTCTACCTTGTAATTTAGCATTTTCGGCAACCGCTTTCCTGGCCTTGAAGAACTGGAGGCTCCCCTGTAGAACCCTAGAAGCAAGAACCTAGAATTTGCTAATTCTCTGGTTAAACCAGTTTGGCTGGATTATTGCCTTTTCTGTTGAAAACAGTTCTCCCTTTCTTTAGTCCTCTGTTTGCATTACATTTTGGGGCAAATATCTTTGATTCTAAAGTTGGCTTGTCTGTTCTTAATTTCACCTCTTAGATCATGAGA
Organism: Avahi laniger; assembly: GCA_963575035.1. Taxonomy (NCBI): domain Eukaryota; kingdom Metazoa; phylum Chordata; class Mammalia; order Primates; family Indriidae; genus Avahi; species Avahi laniger. Next base: position 23,266 of record CAUYSK010045498.1, on the reverse strand, counting down.
TGGAACTGGGGTGGAGTGAGGGAGGAGGGTGGGCCAGAGCAGCTTTTGAAATACAAGGGAATTTCTTCCCCCCAGAAATGTCCCTTTGTTGCAATCCTTTGGGGGACATGCCAGAACCTTGTTTTTCAAGTAGGCCTAGATTGATCGTAAAGAAAACGACCCACAGGCATGATTCCTGTACAAAAGATTCCTTTAGAACAAATTCAACAGTTCACTCTTCTAATAAAGGTGTGTTCTGGTTTCTAAGGAGCTAATTTTGACATTCTGATTCCACTGCTCAAGAACATGGAAGGAATGATGACTACTGAGACCAGGAGAGTTTGTGGGTCACCCTTCTGGGGTGGCTGTGCTGTAGGGATTAACAGTTTGCATTTTGCAACATGGTAGCATTGAAATTCAAAAGGAAGTTTGCTTAATAATGAACAGGAGCATCTGAGATAGTGAGGAAATTGATAAAGAAATCATTTAAAGCAGCATAATGTAATGGGTAAGAGCATGGACAGGAATCCCAGCTCTTAACTTTAGGCAGGTGGTTTCTCTGGGCCTCAGTTTCCTTACCTGTAAAATGGGTGTAATATAGTTCATTTGTCTCATAGGGTCATTGTGAGGATTAAATGAGTTAATATTTGTGAAGTGTTTAAAATAGTGCCAGGTGCATGATATATGTGTATATGTATGGAACTTATATATGACACATATATAAATGTTTATTAAACAAAATAAACAATTTTTTAGAAGTTAAGAATAATTAAACTTTACTAATTTTTCAGCACAGAGCCTTAGCCCTCTGGAACCCTGTTTCCTCATAGTCTTTAATGTTCAGTCCTATGTGGTTTATTCTAGAACATTGTAGTTTTCCCCATGTTTAAAAAAGCCTGTCTTTGACTTTAGAAAAGAAAAGAAGGTCCTGGGAGTTTTCCTCAGAATTTAGTCCCTGAAGTTAAATATTTTGGAAAAATGAAGCTGGAAGGATTTTGCAGAGGGGTGTGCTTGGTTTTCAAACTGAGGGTCCACAGGCTGTTTGTTGGTTTATTTAGTGCTGTTATGATAACATTAAAAGAATTGCGGTAAGACAAAAAAAATTTAGTGCATACCACATGATAAAGGTAAATGTCTTGTAAAACATTCTTCTGCATTGCATACCGGTGTCTGCATACTGATGTCTGTGCAGTGGGTTGTCACCGCCTGTGGTTTGCCACCAACCTTGACCCGCTGCCCTGTCCCTTATGCCCACGGCTGGGATAGTGTCTGTCTTGTCTATTTCTGCCGTCGGTTCCAACTGATTTTTCCAATGGATTCTCAAATTAGATTTTCTTAAAAATCTTTTGTCCCTTGTTCTGGCAACCTGGTGTAAGCTTGGGGTTTTAATTACTTAGGAATATTTCCTTTGTATTATTAAATTTCCCCTTTCTCCTCCTCTCTTCCTGGAACTTTAGTGAATTTGGGAGTTCCCCAGGATCAGTCCAGGGTGAGGGAGGAAGATCTGAACCAGGCTTTTTAGGATGTCTCATACAACTGAAAGAAGCTTGTGTAGGTGACATAATTCTTTGTTAGGATTGGTCAATACCTTTTATAGCTTGGACTCTGTGCCAGGTACATAATGCTTTATAAATATTAATATTACCTCATTTGACTTTCATAACAGGATGAACTAGATATTATTATCATCATGCCCTTTTTACAGATGAAGAAAACTGAGGGCCCGGGAGTGTGACCCAGCCAAGGTTGGGTGTCTGGTGAGGGACAGGGCAAGGATCTGAACCCAGGCATCTGGCCACGGAGTCACCACGGAGAATCCCCCTGTTAGACCACATTTTAAGTCAATTTGTGGATTTTATTAGAAGGTAATAATTTTTTTTTTTTTTTTGCTGAGTACAGGGGACTATATTGATGGTACATAACAAGATGGGGCTCCCTAGGCCCCTCCCATCCTTCAGGGGTCAGGCATGGAAACGGTGCGGAGGAGGGAGCTTCTCAGTGTGGTGGGGGACCCAGTGGGCAGGGACGCCCAAGCCGCTGAGGGCCTCTGTCCTCTCGCGCTCTGGCTGGGGCTGGCAGTCCAAGGGCTCTTATTCTTGGAGGCCATGTGGACCAAGGTCCGCCATCTTCTTGCTGCAGCCAAATTCCTCGTCATACCAGGAAATGAGCTTGACAAATTGGTCCTTGGTGGCGATGCCAGCCCCTGCGTCAAAGGTGTAAGAGTGGGTGTCACTGCTGAAGTCGGAGCAGACAACCTGCTCCCTCGAGGGGCCCTCCGATGCCTGTGTCACCGCCTTCTTGATGTCATCACATTCGGCAGGTTTCTGCAGGTGGCAGGTCAGATCCACGGCGAGGCACTGGCAGTGGGGACACGGAAGGCCATGCCCGAGAGCTTCCTGGAAGGTGACAGTTCGATGGGGCTGTCTGTAGATGGCTCCACGGCTTCAGGCGTCTGAGCCTTCAGTGTCCCTCGGACTATTCAGCCTGGGTTGCCCGGGGCCTTGTTTACGAGGGCTGCCCTAACCAAGCCCACGAACTGGGTGGCTTAAAACAACAAAAATTTATTCTCTCCTTGTTCTGGAGGACAGAAGTCCAAAGTCGAGGTGTCAGCAGGATCAGCTGCTTCCGAGATTCTGTGCAAAATTCTTCTTTGCCTCTCCCTACCTTGTGGCGATCGCCAGCCATCTTTGGCCTGCTTTGACTTGTCGCGCTTCTGCCGCCACGTGGCCGTCTCCTGTGTGTCTCTGTCCTCACGTGGTCATCTGCTCTGTGAGTGTCTCTGTGTTTCTTTTCTTCCTATATAAGGACACCAGTCATGTAGGATTAGGGCACCATCCTACTCCAGTATGTCCCCATCTTAACTGGTTACATCTGCACGACCCGTTCACCAATGGTAAACAATTTCCAGATAAGGTCACTGTTAGGGGCTGAAATGTGTCCCCCCCAAATTCACATGGTGAAGCCCTAACCCCTAGTCCCTCAGAATGTGACTGTGTTTGGAGACAGGGCCTTTAAAGGGGTGATTAGGTTAAAATGAGGCCGTTAGGGTGGGCCTCAATCCAGTCTGACTGGTGTCCTTAGAAGAAGAGGGAATTTGGACCCAGAGAGACCAGGGATGTGCACGCAGAGGGAGGTTCACGTGAGGACACGGCAGGAAGGCGGCCGTCTGCCAGCCAAGGAGAGAGGCCTCAGGAGACAGCCCTGCTGGCGCCTTGACCCCAGACTCCCAGTTCCAGAACTGTGAGAGATGGGTGCCTGCTGTTCGACCACCTGGTCTGTGGTGCTTTGTTATGCAGCCCTGGGGAGCTTATATAGTCGCATTCATGGGTGCCAGGGGTTGGGACTTCAACATGTCTTTTGCAGGGACACACTTCAACCCCTAGCATGAGAGTTTGATTTGGCCTTTGAGATTAGGAGCTCCACTGATGACTGGGCCCCATGTGGATGCTGGCTCTGGTCTGGGGTTATGGTTTTCACTTCTTTCCTGCCTGGGCACTAATGTACCTGTGTGAAACAAATAAATACTCGTCCTGTGGGCTGGGGAGGGTCCTAAGGGTGGGTGTCAAGGCGGCAGCTGGCTGACTCATCCCTAAAGTTCTGTGGGCTCTAAAGGCACACGGGAACTTGCTGGTAGCAAGAACTGTCATTGCAGGTAGAGGGGCCGCCTGGGGGAGAGACACCCGCAGGGCGGGCTTCGCTGGGAGGGAAGCGAAGGGCCTCTGACTTACCCCAGTTAAAGGTGATCTCGGTCTGACAGCGCAGACAAAGCACAGGGCTTCGATCTGTCTCACTCCCCGCCCCTGTCCTCCCCCGTCCTGGCTCTCCTGGTGCCTTCAGGGGACCGTGAGGGCCGCGCCTGGCGAAGGGCATGAGGCATGAGGCATGCTATGAGACGGCTGGTTATTTTTACTTGCTGCCTGTGTGTGGGTGTTTGTGTTGACAGCGGCGGGGGAGGCACAGTGACGGGCGCTGGAACACTTGGGTGCCCGAGGAGCGGGTGGGAAGTGCGCCTGTGCCAGGCAGGTGACTCGGCACTCACGTGGCCCTCTGGTGGGTCCTGGGGGCTTTGCAAGAGCCTGGGAGGACTGGGTTTTCTCTTCTCTTCCAGGGCGTGTCTGCTTCCTTCCTCCGTGTCCCACTCAGAGGGGCTTCCCAACGCTATCCCCAGCGCACCCACGGGCATGAGACATTCCCAGTTGCCCTGTGGCTCCCTAAGTGGGTGATTCTGCCTGAGGCGATCCCCCAGTCTCAGCAGATAGGATTGGGGGGCAGTCCCGAAGGGCCACTCTGCAAGGTGCCCTCCAGCCCCCACAATCCCATCACAGAAGAGCAAATATACTCCGGATGTATTCAAACACAAATCGTAAGGAAGATCAGTGGGCTTGCTCTACAGCTCAGCTTCCAGACACATCCCCTCCTGCAGGCTCAACTCTGGCCGGCTCCTTTAGGAATATGCGCGGAGGCATTTTTGTGCATTACAGGGCAGGCAGGGCAGGGCGAGTTACTGGCATTTAACCCAGTTTGTTAAATGTCCTGCCTTGTGTCACAGCCCAAATACCAATGGTGCCTCTGTTGCCCTTCCGTGGGGATAATCGGGAACTGCCCCTGGTGGGTTTGTTTAAAAAGACTCAGATCCCCTCAACATTGGGACCCAGATGTCCTCTAAGGGGCACTCGTACCCTGTAGATTTGGAAACGGAGAGTCAGGTCAATGGGCCAGGATCTTAAGTGGTTAGTTGGTTAGAAATTTCAAGATCAAAGTCTAGTTCTTTACTCTCTGTCTCTCCCCTCCCTGCATCAAGGAAAGACAGAAAAGAATTCCAACCTAGGACTTTCCCCACATCCCACCCCGTGTAGTTTCCTAGGGCTGTGGTACCAAAGTACCCCAGACAGAGTGGCTTCCTATGGCTGAAGCGTGTTCTCTCTCGGTTCAGGAGGTGCTGTGAGCAAGGCGTTGGCAGGGTCCAGGGTCCCGCCCCTCTGACAGCTCGGGGGAGAATCCCTCCTTGCCTCCTCCAGCCTCTGGTGGCCTCCTCAGCTTGCAGCTGCATCAGTGACATCTCTGCCTCTGTCTTCATATGTTCTTCTTCCCTGCATCTGTCTCTGTGTCCAAATTTCCGTCTTTTTATAAGGACATCAGTCGTTGGAATAGAGTCCATCCTAATCCAGTATGACCTCCTGCAGATGTGATTACATCTGCAAAGACCAAAATACGGTCAAGGAGATCACATTGGCAAGTTGCAGGAGTCAGGACCTGGACGTATCTTTCCGGGGCACACAGCCCAACTCACAACACAGACCTACCCCTGGGTTGCCACTCTGAAACTCTTTCCTGTAATATGACTGATGTTAGAGTCACTGCTGCCTGCGTCAATTTTACTGTTGTCTGTCCCAGATGTTTGCCTGTGATCTGATTCCTGCCTGTCTTTCCCACTGAACCGTGAGCCCCCGGGAGATGGGAGGACCACGATGGATTGTGTCCCTGGGACCTAGCCCGAGGCCTCTCATATATATAGTTGGTGCCGAATAAACATTCCTTGAATATAGAAGAAAACTTACTTTTCTATTAATTGTAGTTATGGAGAAGTGTGATATGATTTTTAAAAGATACATGCACCTCAAAAAATTAAAAATAGAATTACCATATGATCCAGCGGTTCCACTTCTAACTGTATACCCAAAGAAAGCGAAAGCAAGGACTTGAAGAGATACTTGCATCCCCACGTACTTGACAGCATTATTCACAATAACCAAAGGTGCAAGCAACCCACGTGTCTGTCGATTGATGAATGTATAATCAAAATGTGGTCTATACATAGAGTGGAATATTATTCAGCCTTAAAAGGGAAGGACATTCTGACACATGTTACAACACAGATGAACTTTGAGGACATTATGCTAAGTGAAATAAGCCAGTCACAAAAAGGGAAATACTATATGAGGGACCTAGAGTAGTCAAGGGAGTCACAGCATTGAATTCTCAAGTCCATACTGCATTCATGATCCCTATTTTACAGATGAGGAAATTGAGGGATAAGTAGCTTGCTTGGCCTTGTGGTTACCCAGCTAGTCAGTAGTTGAGCTGTGATTGCACCTGAACTGTTCTCAGCTACATACCGTGTGATGTGCACTGGGTCCAGGCAGTCTTCCTTACTTCTGTGTCATAAGTGCCCTGATGACAGGGCTCATATCTTTTATTTATTTATTTGAGACATAACCTCTCTTCTGTTGCTTGGGCTAGATAGAGTGCCATGGCTTCATCATAGCTCACAGCAACCTCAAACTCCTGGGCTTAAGGGATACTCCTGCCTCAGCCTCCTGAGTAGCTGGGACTACAGGCGTGCACCACCATGCCCTGCTAATTTTTTTTATTTTTTGTAGAGATGGGGTCTTGCTATGCTGCTCAGGCTGGTCTCAAACTCCTGGGCTCAAATGATCCTCCTACCTTAGCCTCCCAAAGTGCTGGGATTACAGGCGTGAGCCACTGTGCCTAGCCATATCTTTTGGTATTTTGGAGGTCTCCAGTGCAGGGCTGTCAGAAACTAATAAAAATCTTGTCGAAGTTACCTGCTAATTTCTGTAAAAGAGATTGTGCCCGTCTTGCTGTGTCAGGGGATTAATATCTGTTGAACTTGACCACAGCAGTCAAGTTCTGAGCTTCTGGGGAAATGGGTCAGGCTCCTCTAAAGGTTTTTTTTTTTTCTTGGGTTGAAGAACAGTCATTAGCAAGTATCAGATCTTACAAAGAATGCAGGCTGATGAATACAACTTTAATATCCAAAGAAGAAAAGGATGACTCAGGATCTGAACACAGAAAAACCAAATTGAGTTCCTGCATTTCACCCTCCACTGCAGAACTGTTCAGCTCCGGTGTACTCAGAGACGTTCACATGGAGAACTGGCCTTAGTTCTAGTGGTTTGAACTAGCAGCGAAGTAGGATGTTTCCCAGCTTTGGAAGTGTTCATGTTGCAGTCTTCTCAACACTAACAGAGGAGGGCCCTTGCCCCCAGCCACCCATATTGCTTTTGTTTCTAAACTGGCATTTTTGAACTTGGAGGGATGGTGTGTTACCCTCAGGTTTGCTTCCAAAAGAGCCAGGTAGAGAACTTGCATCCCTGCGAGCCGCCTTCTTTTTGACATAGTTGCAGCCCATCCTCGAAAAGTGTAAGAGAACGAGTTACCCCAAAGGGTTGAATTTCTTGCTCCTGCAGCAGATATGCCCACTCTTCTGGATGCGCCCTTGCATCTCTATGAAGATGAAATCAGAGCTCCGTTTCGCCTGCAGATGCAAGTCCTCTCAAGCGGCTGCTCACCGTAGTCCTGGATTGTACCACAGTGCGTTTGTAGGCAAGCAGCAACCTGTAAGTCCCTAGCAAGTCAAGACAGACAGCATGCCAACTGCCAGCTTGCTCATACTTACCTCGGAGAGGGTCATGCTTCCTTTGGAAGATCCAGGCTCCTTTTCACTGTAGGATTGAGTGGAAAGACAGTGAATCTTTTATTCATTTGCGAGTGATACCTGATAAGCATTAGAGATCTGCTCTGGAGAGTGGCTGGGCTGGTCCCAACTCCTCTGTTGGAATACCTGGGATATTTAGCCTATCCAATCATGCTTAGAATTTTGGATTTGGAAGGGGCCATAGTTTGGCCCTCACATGTTTTATTTTACGTACATGAAGCCACTTATTATCGGCTAGTGTTTGTCATATGGTGGAGCTTCTCCTGATCTTTCAATCTCTTCAATCTTCTGATGGTGGATTTCACCGTGGTGGCGGAGGAGGTGCTGTAGGTGCAGACACCACCGGCCACTGTTTTCGTGCCAGATCCCCAGCCACAGAAGGAGCAGGCATACTTGGCATGCTGGCTGATTTCCATTATCTTCACCATTTTCCTGAGGGAGCGGGTTAACAAGTATTCCAACCTTGGTGCATTTAGCCATGTTGCTGCATCCTAGGTACAAGCCCAGAGAGTGGCCTTCACACGTGACAGCTAAGAAAACATCAGCTCTCTGGTACCTCAGCCCAGATAAGTTCTTCCAGGAGGTGGGCTGGGGCCACACTCTTCTCTTATGCACTCCCCAAGGTTGCATGTCCTTCGTGCTGGATTTACTCCTGGTCTTACTGGCAGTGTCTTCCCTACGCTGAGGAGAGTGATGGAAAGACACCCTTCAGGAAGCTTGTGCTGCAGGTGGCGTCAGGGAAGAGGCGTATGCATACCATTCTAATAGTACGGAAAGTGCTAAGCTAGAAGTCCTCACACACGGGGACTCTTGGGACACTAGAGAAGAGACACATTTGCTTCATACTCAGGAGATCTTGGTTTCTCTTGTGCGTGGCCTGGGATCGATCCTTTGAGGGTGACCCATGGAGTTGCTCATCCAGTGGGTGTGTTCACACTAACCGAACTCACCTGCCAGGCTTGGGGCAGCCTGGCTGGGTGAGGGCGGGAGGTGGGAATTGGGTATGTCCCACCTTTCTAAACGAAGCATTAGCTTTTTCAGCATAATTGGGTTAATACCCTCCCTCCCCGAAAGCATGTGATCCAGACCTGGCTATTGGACTCAAAGGAAACCACAGCGAACAAGGCCTCTTTCAATATTCATTTTGCCTTTTTTAAAGACTCACGTCGCATGGGTTTGGTGTTGAGGAGTGAGCAGGCTTCCTGCCATACCTGCGTCTTCACCGCAGGCGGTGGGGCAGTGCAAGGAGTGCCCGGCTGGGGGCCGAGTCCTCATAGTCCATGAACAGTAACCAGTTTTGTGATCTGGGGGCCACTCTTTATACCCAGTTTTCTTAACTATAAAACAGTAGGGAGACCAGATGAGCTCCAGTGACGAACTAGTCTGATTCTGAGATTCCTGAACTCTCCTCTCTGAGATCTTTTTCCTCTTCTTTCCTTCCTTTCTGTCCCCCCCGGTTGTTGAATTGGCCCCTGCCAAGGCAAGCTCATCATCCCGACTCAAGGAAGAGGCTTGGACGTGAGGGCTCCTTGCTTGACTGACTGCCTTTCTTTAAACTTCCTTTCCTGTCCCTCGGATGGGGGTGCTCCTTGGCTGAGAAGTGGCAGGTGGCCAGCACTGGAGCGTTCCACCGCCTGGATTGGCGAGCCTTGAATGATTCGGATCTGAGTGTAACGGGAAGCTGTGAAATGCAGTCCAGGGTGCTCTCCAGGCTGAACAGGAACCCGAAGACAGATGATCTGGGCAAAACACACCGAAGGCAGCTTCCTGAATGCAGTGGAAACGCCTCTCACCTGACCCATGACCTAGGCCCCGTGCTGTAGCTGAATTCCTGTCCTCAGCTCTGTCTTCCTCGTGCTTGGTGCTGCCTCAGATTTGGGGGTGGGAAGTGGGGGGCAGACGGGTGCCGGGTGGCGTTGGTCGTGGCAGTCACGGATGTAGAATGTCTTCTTAAAATCGCTTCCTTCCTGACAGGGATGTGGGTCCCACAGCCTCCTGTCTGGTATTTCTCCCTTTACGGTTTTCTAAGATCTGTTACCCGGCGGACTGGTTTGGTAACCTTATTAGAACTGGGGCTGTTGAGTCATTAATTCCGCAGTTGAATTCCTTGACACTGGAACTTTCCCCTGAGCTCTCAAAAGAGCTCAAAATTCCAGGTGAAACCTGGAAAATCTGGTGGGATGGGGGCCAAGGCAGTGCCGTCTGACTGCGGATTTACTTATCACGCTCTCAGTGTTACTCCGACGGAATTCTCAGGTGGCTGGTGACTGGGCATTTGGCCTTTGGGACCCACGCTTCCAAGCAAATGGCTTCTTTGTTACAGGTCAAAACCACTTCATGAGTTTGGTGGATTCCGTTGAGAATGCCAGATTTGTGTTGATGACAGAGATGAAAGGTCAAAGGAGGTGTCGGGCTTGGGTGACTGTGGTTGGGTGAATCAGGCCCAAACACCCCCTCTTTTCCTTCCAGCTACGTGGATGTCTAGACGGCTGCTTTGGGTTGACTCTGTCCCCTCCTGTCCCCACTCTGACTGACGTGTGGCCTGCTGAGAGCACATTGCATTAAAACGTCCAGCTCACCCTGCCCCCCACCAGCAAGCGGTTGCCACCACTGTTCCTGAGGGGCTGTGTTTGAGGGGCCTCTGGGAGGTGCAGCGTGTCTGGAGTGTGAACCAGCCTCTGCTGTGGTGGCGCTGACCTTTGGGACTGCACTGAAGGCCATTCTTTAGTTGTGTCTTTGTCCCTTTGGGAAGCATGAGCAACCCGAACCGTGGCAGCTCCCAGTAGGAGCGGGGCAGGGAGGAAGAGGGAAGAAAAGAAAGGAACCAACCAAACACCCCTATTTCTCTTTCCCTTGCCAAGCCTTATTACTAAAGCTCACCTTTCCTGGGACATTATTATCAGTTGTATTTTGTAAAAGTGTCATGTTTCCTCAAGCAAGTCAAGAAGTTCATTTTTTCATAAAAGGGTGGTGGTGGTGGGCAAGGAGGATGTAGCTGTGTCCCCAGACTGCCATTACAACATGCCACAGACTGGTGGCTTAACACCACAGAAATTTCTTCCCTCACAGTTTGGTGGCCAGAACTCTGCAATCTAGCGTCAGTGGGGTTGGTTCTCTCTGACGGCTCAGTGAGGCCGTGTGTTCCGGGCCTCGTCCCAGCTCCTGGTGGTTTTCCTGCAATCCTTGGAGCCCCTGGGCTTGCAGGTGCGTCACTCCATCTCTGCCTTCGTCGTCACATGGCCGTCTCCTCGCCCTGTGTCTCTGTCTCTCTTTCTTCTTCGTATGAGGGCACCGATTAAAAGCTTGCTGTGTTTCAGTATGTTCTCAACTTGATCACATCTGCAAAGACCCTGTTTCCAAAAAAGATCACATTCCAAGGTACTGGACATTAGGGCTTCAATGTATCTTTTTGGGGGACACCGTTCGACGCCTCACAGAGGAATTATATGCTGAGGCCGACTCGAAGGAAGAGCCTTGTTGGCCAAGGACCTGCTCCTGGCAGGTGCTGTCAGGCACTTTCAGCTTCACTTTTCTGCAGGTGGATGTTGTTATTTCCCCTGTGTAGGGGAGGAAACTGAGTCTCAGGAGGGAGGTAACTGAAGTCACATGCGGCCTGTCCGGGGAGAGCTGGGGCGGAATCCAGGTGCAGCATCCTTCCTCCTTTGCCGCCGTGTTTGCTAAAGCAAGTCACCGCACGTGTGTGTGCCTTCCTCGAGCACGTCTTCGTAGCAGCCCGGGGAGGAGATGCAGCCAGTACGTCCCCATGTGATGTTGTTTGTTATTAGTGCTTGTCCCCCTCCACCGGACTGCAGACCCCTCAGCTCTGTCTTTCCACAGTGCTGCTCACTGACTGGGAGAGTCAATCTCAATGTATCTTTTCAAAATAAATAAATCCCATTATCCTAAAGTTCTGAGGGAGAAGGACCCTCTTTTCTTAACCTGTGTCCTTCTTTCTCACTGTCCCACGCCCCCTTTTCAAATACAAAGATCAATTACATTTCTGATTACAGTTCCTGTGCAGTTCCCAGGCACCAGCATACACAGGTGTGCCCAGCCAAATACTGCCCCCAACGCTAGAGACTAGGCGTTGGAGCCTGATCTTGGCTCCGAGAGCAGCTGTGGACTTCCTCAGGGGCAGCAGGGAGCCACGGGGTCCTCTGCCTGGTGTTCTGACAACTGGAAAGCCAGATGAGCTCACCGCCTTCTCAGTCTGGCTTCTCCAGACAGTGGCATTTTCTTATCTTTCCATTGTTCTCTGAGGACTTGCTTAATTCCCAGGAAGGTTAGCAGATGGTGAGTCTAGGCTGGGAAGAAGGCTCATTTCCCCTTCTGAATTGCCCGCCAATGGAATCATCTGTGATCAGCTTGGAAGATGCTTATGTAGATCCAAGAAGCCGCTTTCCTTCAGTGACACGCCACCGAATGGTGTGTCGGTCATCGTCTCCAAGGGATGGAGAGAGACCACTGCCCAAGATGGTGGGATGCTGTTCATGTTCGGGTTTGTCCTGCTAAGGAATGGGATCCCCCACCCCCAGAGCCGTCTCACCGGGGCCTGGGGGGTTGTGGCATTCAGATGTACTCGTGTGTCCCCTGATTCAATCTTAGAACAGGCGATATGAGCTACGGGAATCGTGGTTTGTAAGTAAATCACATAATTTATTTTATGCGAAAATTCTATCCAGTTTAGGCTGCAACTTGATAGAGCATGTTTTTCCAGGCCCCCAGCTTTACTTGTCTGGAACGGGCCCTTTCTAAACAGGCAGTTCTCCAACCACAGTGGCTCGTGGGGTCACATCTGGGCAGCACCCTGGTGCCAGGTGGCTTTGAGCCCATTTCTTATGTTTCTCTGGCGTATGCTACTCCAGACCATCAGCTTGCATTATTATTTTTCTTGAACATTTTCTCAAAGTAGTTTTATTTTGTTTATTTATATTTTGAATAGGCAATATAGCCACATGGTTCAAAATTAAAAATATTAAAAAATTTATTAAGAAAAGTCTCCAACTACTCTATTCCCCTCCACAGAAAGGCAACTCATGTAACCGGTTTCTTATGTGCCATTACAGATACATTATATACAAATAACTACATTTTTATATGTCTTTCCCCCCATTTTCTTTTCTTCTTTTTCTACAAATAGTAATATCCAGTATACCTCATTCTGCATCATTTTTTTTTTCACTTAACAGCGTATTCCTCACTCTTGTAACTGTTTTGTTATTTCAGACTTGTAGAAAAATTGCAAGCATAGTATAAAAAACTTTCATATACAGTCATGTGTCTCTTCACGATGGGGACATGTTCTGAGAAATGCACTGTTAGGCGAGTTCCTTGTTATGCAAGCACAGACAGCATAGCCTACGACACATATAGCCCACACACCTGGAGTAGCCTATTGCTGTCAGGCTACAAACCTGTACCACACTGAATACCGTAGGCAACTGTAACACAATCGTGAGTATTTGTGTATCTAAACATATGTAAATATATCAAAGATATATTTAAAAAATATATGGTAGAAAAGATAAAAAGTAGCAAAGGGCACTTACCATGCATGGAGCTTGCAGGACTGGAGGTCGCTCAGGGTGAGTCAGTGAGTGAGTGTGAAGGCCTGGGTCGTTACTGTCCACCACTGTAGACTTTGTAAACACCGAACGCTTAGGCTCCACTCAATTTATAAAAAAATTTTTGTTTCTTCAATAATGAATCAACCTTAGCTTACTGTAACTCTTTTACTTTATAAAACTTTTTAGATTTTTTTTTTAACTTTTTGACTCTTTTGTAATAACATTTAGCTTAAAACACAGATACATCGTACAGCTTTATAAAAAATATTCTCTTTATATCCTTTTTCTATTTTTAAAATCTTTAATTTTTTTTTTTTTTTACTTTTAAATTTTTTTGTTAAAAACTGAGATACGAATACACACGTTAGCCTAGGCCTGCACAGGGTCAGGACTCTCGGTATCATTGTCTTCCACCCCCACATCTCATCCCACTGGAAGGTCTTCAGGGGCGATAACATTATAGTCTTATGGGACCAGTGTCATATATGTGGTCTGTTATTGACCAAGATGTTGTTATTGTGGTACATGACTGCATACCTGTGGTTCGAATGTGTCCCCTCCAAAATTCAGGTGTTGCCAGCGTGATGATTTTAAGAGGTGATTAGGCCACGAGGGCTCCTCCCTTGTGGATGGGATTAAAGCCCTTACAAAGGGGCTTCATGCAGCTTCGCTTCCGCCTGCTGCCACGTGAGTACACGGCGTTCCTCCCATTTGGAGGACGCAGCATCCACGCGCCATCACGGAGGTAGACAGCAGCCCTCACCAGACAACCGAACTTGCTGGTGCCTTGATCTTAGATTTCTCAAACTCCAGAACCCTGAGAAAATAAATTTCTGTTCTTTACAAATTACCCAGTCTCAGGTATTTTGTTGTAGCAGCACAAACAGATTGAGACATATATACTTTGCCCACATTTACCGTTGTTTGCATTTTGTCCCATTTGCTTCATAATTCTCTCTGCTTGTGTATAAATATATACCCACACACATTTACGCTTAACACATTTATTCTCATACACATTTATATACACACTTATACACATACTATTTTTTTCCTGACCTATTTTAGAATATGCAGCAACATCGTGTCCCTTTGCTGCCTAAGTACTTCAGCATGTCATCCCTAAGAACAAGGACATCCTTGCAAATACTTGGAGAACCTTTAATTGCATTGTACTTTAATTGCACTTTTCTCCAAGCATTGTTTTGTGTTGGTTATGTGCGTATACATTTTTATTAATTTTTTTTTTTTTGAGACAGAGTCTTGCTCTGTTGCCCAGGCTAGAGTGCCGTGGTGTCAGCCTAGCTCATAGCAACCTCAAACTCCTGGGCTCAAGCAATCCTTTTGCCTCAGCCTCCTGAGTAGCTGGCACTACAGGCATGTGCCACCATGCCCGGCTAATTTATATATATATATATTTTTAGTTGTCCAGATCATTTTTTTCTATTTTTTAGTAGAAACGGGATCTCACTCTTGCTCAGGCTGGTCTCGAACTCCTGAGCTCAAGCAATCCTCCTGCTTCGGCCTCCAAGAGTGCTAGGATTACAGGCGTGAGCCACTGCACCCGGCTCATTTTTATTAATTTTTAGGACTAATCTCCAGTGACTCTTCCCATGTAGGAGCAGAGCAGTGGAAAGCATCTTTCCTTTTCATACCAATCCAATAAGGTATTTTTTCGTGGTCCCATAGCCTTTTCCCACTTTGGCCTTTCCTGGAGTGTTTGCTGAGCTTCTGTGCTTTTTTCTGTTTGCTTTGGGAGAAAGAAGATTCTTCCTTGGGAATGGGAAGAGGGAGGGGGTTTTTCTTGATCACCGGTGCTGCATCTCTCTGCCTCTTGGACTGGATCGCTCGTAGAAGAAGGAGGAGGCTAGAGGAGCCAGCATCATTAGTTCCTAATGTGTGTTCAGAGCCCGTGGAGGCTGCAGAAATGAATTAGATCTAATTCCTACCCACAAGAAACCTAATTCAGTTTAACAAATATGTGTGGAGCTGCCAGTCCTGGGTATGCACCCTGTACCTCTGCCCGGAGCGAGTGCCGAGGCCTCCGGCTGGTCCCTTCCCCAGCTCCAGACCATGTCACCTGCTGCTGCTGGATTCGTTTATTTCCAAAGCGCAGCTCTGATGTGTCACTGCCAAGCCAGACTCTTCTCCTAACCCTTTGCTGCCTGTCACACCAAGGCAGCCTGGCGTCTGGTCCTGTCAGGTCTCGCCATCTGCTTTTTCTAAACCCATGATTTGCCTGCACGTATCCTGCGTTCCAGCTCATCTTGATACTATATACTGTTCCCAGAATTCTTCTTAAGGTTTTCTGGTTTTTTTTTTTGCTTTTGCTTAAACCGTTGCTACCCTGTGCAAATGCCAGTCCACTCCATTTCTTCCCTGCTTAGGGATCTATTTCCAGTGCCACCTCTCTCGCAAGCCTTTCCTGAAATTTTCAACTTGAAAAGATCTCTTCCTCGTTTAGAGCCCTGTCATTTCATGTCTCTCTAATCACTGATTGATTGTGTGCCTTACGTTCTGTGCATGTGTGTTTATCCCTCTTATACTCCTCTCTGCTCCTAACTGGATCACGCATTCTTACAAGGTTAAATTCATCCTCCTTCTTGCTTTCCCTCATTTCTCACGGTCCAGAGAGAATTCAGCGCCACTAGGGCTGTACCTGAAGCATAATCGAATTCTTTGTAGAACCTGCCCTGTCCCTGACATGTAGTTGGCCCTCAGATATTTGCAGGATTTAGCTTAATAAAGGTAAGACGGTCACTGAGTGGTTTTGGTGAATTTACAGTTTCAAGCGCTGGAGATGTCTGGCAACGTGTGTATATATATATATATATATATATATATGTATATATATATACACACACACTTATTATCAACTTAAACAACTTCATTAAAAACATATTTAAACTATCAACTTACTTTTATTAAAAAAGGCAACTTTATCAAAACATACCTTCTGGATCTTTATTTGTCCAAATTCCTTTTGGTCTTTTCACTCAGCACATACGTACTTTTTTTGGAATTAGTAGATATATAATGTGATGGATGGATTTCTTTTCACTTAACATTTTTGTGTGTGTGCATGTGTTTGTGTGTGTGTGTATATATTTTTAAAAATAATTATTTTTAATGCTTATGTAGTGTCAAGAAGTTAGTTCTTAAAGAACTTGCAGGCACATAGCAGAGACTTTCTTTCTAGTCAGATGGTGCTATCGCTTGTTCATGTCTGTTTTCTGAGAATGGTGAGTCCTACATGAAATTCATATCTTTAACAGGATGATTTATGTACTGACTGTTATCTACCACCCTGTCCCCCCACTAACCTCCATTTCTTGAAAAAATTTGCCTTGGGAGATTTTCTTCTCCAAAGTCTTACAGATTCATCAATCAGTTTATTTAATGTCTGAATTTGCGGAGGAACTTTTAGCAGTTGGTAGTCTATGAATTGTTGAAGTGCAGGGATCTTTCGAATTCTGGTGTTTATCGCTTCTCTCAGCCTTGCATATGTCTGAAAGGATGTCAGTTGCTTAGCCTTGCATTGGAGTTACAGGGAGGGTGTGGAGAAGGCAGAGTTGGGAAACAGGTTGGTGACTGACAGGAAGTCCTCACCAGGAAGGTTCTAGTCACTGATCCTCTCCCTCCCTTGCTGGGGCTCTGGTCCAGACAGTCTGACACATTGTCTTCTGGCTTTAATGTGACTGTAAGATCCCAAACTCTTAGTAATGAGCCTTGGTATAGGTTCTAGTGGTTAGGATGGTTTTGCTAGAAACAAAAGACCTAACCAGACATACCTTAAGCAATGTGGGGTTCTGTATCTTCCATGACGGTTCCAAGGGTCATTCAGCAATTCGGGGATGGCATCGGAATCATGAGTTCTGCCCAGTTTTCTGTTCCACTATCCTAAGGGTATTTGTTTAATCTTTGGGCTTATTTCTGCACAGTGGTAAGGATGGCAGCTGGAGTTGCAGCACTGCAAATAATTAAAACAACACGTGGTCAAAAAAGACAGGCATTTCCTCTAGTTCGCCTCATCTACAATGAAAATCCTTCCCAGAACTGCCCAGCGGACTTCCTGTCTTGTTCCATTGGCTGTGTCTGGGTCACATGGCCAGCCCTAACCCAGTCACAGGCAGGGGGAATGGGACACTCCCATTGGTTTATATCAGGCCTGGTTCAGGCCGGGAGAGGAGGGGGTGCTGTTCTCTAAGTCCATCCTGGCCTGGGAATGTGAACTCGAACAGTGTTCTGTTGACAAGGAGGGTGGAGTACAGAGGTGGCTCTTGGGAAGGTGACTGGGGATTTATTATTAATTTTTTAAAGGACAGGTCCAGGCCTGCTAAAAAACCATTTTGTTTTTACTCACTGGTGACATTTGGATATTTTGAATCTCTGCATTTTTGGATGTGCTGCCTTAACCTTTAGAGATTTTTCCTGAAACTTTAAGATATCTGGAAGAATGTTTTGTGGCTAGGAAGCCAGTTAATCATTTCACACAAGGAGGAGTTAGAGAGGGCCTCATAATGACCCCAAATCACGGTCACAGGGGAGAACCACCTGCCTTCTCTCAGTTGACATCAAGAATAATAACAAAAAAGATTGATTAGATCATGAGTGCCTCTGTAGAGTGTGGGTTTTTATGGTGGAAGGTGAGACTACATACTGAGAATTAAAAATAATGCATATAAAAATTCTTTGGGAAAAAATTGGACAAGCAAACTTTTCAGTGAAATCTAGAATTCTATTCCATTTTTTTTTTTTGTCTAAACAAACTTTCACGTTAGCCCCTGGGTACAAAATTCTTTTCCCTCTCACTCCTACCAGATAATAAAACTGTTGAAAGAAAATATTAATGATCTGGAAACCTTATTTTTCTGGAAGTCTCTTCAAGCGCTTTGAGCACGGGCACAATAGCCAGGCGGGGTGGAGTGGGGGCTTTTGGCGTCCTCTCCTGGGCTCTCCCGCTCTGAGTACTTTGTGCCGTGAGATGGATGAGGAGCTGACAAGCTGTCTCTGACTCCGGCTGGGGTTCACTCAGGAGCGGAATCCTTGCAGGTGTGCTGTGAGCACGGCAGGGATGGCTTTCCAACGCCACTGTCATCAAGGCTGTGTTGGGCCCAAGTGACCCAGGGTGGCCCCTTCCGCCTGCCAAGGAGGTTCTGTGCCTCTTCCCTCTGCACGGTTACTATTATTGCCTTAGAGCTGCCTGCTGTGGATGACAGTCTTGAAATGTATGCGTGGCAGGTATTTTTGTTTTATTTCTTTTCTGCTTGTAACGTGCATTTTCACTGGAGAGCGTGCAGAAAACATAGGAAAGCGCAGAGAAGAAAACAAGTTACCCATAATTTCACCGCTTAGAAATGTGTTAACATTTTGATCTCTCTTTTTGCCGTCTGTCTTCTCACATTGCTCTATGTCCTCCCCGCCCCTTTCCCTTCCCTCTTTTTCCCTCCCTTCTGCCTCCTGTCCCCGCCCCTTCCCTTTTTTCTGCCTGTACATAATGAGGATCGTACAGAAGATATTAACAGATACGATTTTCTGCCTTCTCCCAGCCCCGCCCTGGGTCAGACTGCTTAGATTCAAATCCTAGCTCCTCTTCTAAGCAGGATGTGATCTTCGTGTGCCTCAGTTTCCCAGTCTGTGAAGTGGGGGTATGGGTGGTGGTGTGGGCTGGTTGTGAAGCTCTCTGGAGGGTTCGGTCCGGTGCCCAGCATCAGCACAGACACTGCTGGCAGACAGACTCGTACACCTCTGTGACCGCTCGTCCTCATTTCCTCCATACAGGAAAGTGGGGCTGAAAACCCTAGTTTCTGGCAAAGGAAAACAGGATGTCATGAGTTGCGTAGACCAGGATGTGTCAACCTTGGCAGTATGGACCTTTTGGGCTGACGATTCTTTGTTGTGGGGGCCGTCCTGTCCCTTGTGGGGACTTCCTGCTAGATGCCAGTAGCAGCCCCTGCCCTAAACACTTCCAGATGTCATCAATGTGTCCTGGGGTGGGGTGGGGGCAAAATCTCCTAGGGTTTTGAAGCCATAGGCTGGACCAATCAGGATTTATCACCTGAGGTGGCCGTAGCCCTGAACAGAATCGATGGGCGACTCGGTCCACGAGCACCGTGAAGGCTGGCATGGTCCGCAGCCACCCCCTTTCCTGTCTCTGAATATCCCACGTTTTGTTTGACGGGCCGAAGCTGCAGGATCCAGCTATCCCAGAATCCAAGGTGAGACCTGCCGGCTTAGCCAGGGCCCCTGCCCGTCCTCCTCCGACTCCAGGTCGAGAGCCTGTGGCCCCAGTGCGGAGTCAGGCAGAGGGGCTGTGCAGCAGGAGGCTCTCAGAGCCACCTAGCGTGGCATCCCTGGGGCAGAGCAGTGACGTGACTCCCATTGTCTCAGGCTGTGGGGCTTCTGCCCCGAGACGCCCCCAAATCAAAGACCACCAGCTTTACCGGTCCTCGGGCCTCTCTCAGGAAGGGCGGCCCAGCCTGCTCCCTCCTCAGTGGCGAGGGCGGAGGAGGGAGCCCCCACCCAGGCTGACTGCTGCACTCGCTGAAGTGGCCGATGGAGCCATGGTCACCTGGGAGCATTCGCGTGTAACCCTAGACGATTACAAACACAGCTGAGCCCAGAGCAGCCCCCAGGACCCAGAATATTTGTCAAAGGCGAATGAAGTGCTTCTTGAGTCTCAGTGCCCGAGGAGGCGCAGGCTGCCCAGATGCCGGTGCTCCCTTTGCCCGTCTTGTGACCCAAAGAACAATCTGGGATGGTGGGAAGGTCGTTTCTGCTGCTTGTGGTTCTGAATGGCAGCCTCGGGCTAGTGGCAGGGTGGTGGGAGCACAGCTGGCTTCCAGAGGGGCAGTGGGGGGTTCCTCAGAGGCCACTGACCTGCTGTCAGAGGGCAAGAGTGTTTATTCTTTCCCAGAATGGTCTAGAGTGGCAGAGTTATGTGTTCTCGTGCTGTCTTAGGCAACTTGGGCTGCTATAACACAATACCAGAAACTGGGCAGCCAATAAATAACAGAAATTTATTTCTCCCAGTTATGGAAGCTGGGGAGTCTAACATCTAGGCACTAGCAAATCTGGTGTCTGATGAGGGCCCGCTTCCTGTTTCATAGATGTGCCTTCTCTCTACGTCCTCACAAGGTGGAAAGGACTGGCTACCTCTCTGGGACATCTTTTCTAAGGGCACTAATCCCATTCATAAGGGCTCTACCTTCATGACCTAATCACCTCCCAAAGACCCCACCTCCTAATGCCATTGTCTTGGGGGTTGGGATTACAAAGTATGAATTTTGGGGAGACACAAACTTTTAGACCATAGCATGGCCATACTGGGGGAGCCTTGGAACGTGAAGTTGACCATGGCTGGGGGCAGGGTCCTGGACAGTCTGTAGGGTCCCTCTCTTGGGTGAGCAGGAATCTGAGATTACAGGACACATGTGCTGTGTGCTTTGGGGGCTGATTTAATAGCTGTGCCTTGAATGGGTTCACCCAGCTGGTATGCGGTGGGTGAAGGTTTTGAAACTCAAGTATTCCGTTCCTTCAGGCTTCCTCAAATCCTTTCTTCTTGTTCCTCTCCCTGATTTTCACCTTGATTAAGAAGAGCTGCTATTTAAGTGAGGTCCCTCCCCAGGAGGCGAGCTGGGTTTGGAGGCCACCCACGGTGCTAGCTCCAGGGTGTTAATTCATCCAGCAGGTACTGACATATTGATGTACTGAGTTCATACCTGCAGTGTGTGCCCCCAGATGGAGCAGAGAGCAAAGCAGACACTGTCCCCAACCTGGTGGCTTCTTCGTCCTTTGGGGAACGTGAAAAGTGACAGGCAGCTGGTATAACAACCAATCTTTGCCCCTTAGGATCCTCTGGTTGTCCCAAAATGAATGGAAGAAACTGTCAGTGGAAGCAGCTGCTTCTACTCTTAGAAATCCACATAGCAAGAAATGAGTCTCACCATGTTGAAACTGTGACATGTGTTTGAAAATAAAGTTTTAATTAGAAGGAGCATTTCTCAGCCTCAACCTGGTGCTGGCTGTCTTAACATTGAGACTGAAATAAATTGGCTCCAACTTCTTGGCACAGGACCCACTCTGTCTTTTACACATTGCATCTTTTGGGTTGAAGCGTGGGGTGCAGTTGCGTATGTGTCTTTTCAAGACCTCAGATTTCATCAAACAAACGGAAGGGAGGGTGTTTGATCCCAGGGTGGTGGGAACTGCAGCACCATTTGCTTTGGGACCTGTTGGTTTTGGCCTACTGCTGTTCACTTATGTTTATAAAACACCTCCTTCTTTTTAAACACAAATCTGAGGACTTAAGGGAAGGAGCCATGAGGCAGCCTGGCGTGCTGTGATGCTGAGACCATGGCCTGTGGGTCCATGTCTTCCTTCATTTACCAGCTGCATGGCCTGGGGCAGGTCATTTAGTGTCTGAGCTTCTGTATCCTCATGGGTGAAATAGGTACAGCACCGTCATCACCAGTCTGACAATGATGACTCCAGTACCTGACACAGTAGCTGCTCGATTAGTGGAATGCTATCTTACTTTAATTTAATGGTTAGTACAGTCCTTATGCTGCTCTGGGCCACTGCCAAGGGCTCCCACAATGTTTTCGACATTAGGGTGGCCTCCACTGGGGGTGCTTCTGGTTTAGTGGAGGACTGGCAAGCCGAAAATTCACTTGCCAGATGGACATGGGCTGGCAGGTGGGCGTG
Source organism: Avahi laniger (assembly GCA_963575035.1). Taxonomy (NCBI): domain Eukaryota; kingdom Metazoa; phylum Chordata; class Mammalia; order Primates; family Indriidae; genus Avahi; species Avahi laniger. The sequence goes on along the minus strand of CAUYSK010045498.1, from coordinate 1,555 downwards.
TCCGTGGGCGTCAGCTTGCATGTTGCGTCACCCTTCTGTTGTGCTTGTGCCCTCCCACTCTGCACTCTCTCCTCCTACCTCCCACCAGGAGCTGGCACAGACAGAAGCAAAACAAATGGCCACAGCCTCAGAGCGAAAAAATACACCCTTTCTTGATTTCCTCATGCCAGGCTGATTTAGCCCAGGTGACTAGAAGGTCCCATCTTTAGGTTTGTGTGCAAGGCAGGATTTCTGGTCAAGATGGGTATTATGATAAGAAATATATATTTGGTCTTTGTCCAGGTGCCTGGCACACACTTCCTAAAATCCTTGGAATCTCTGGAGTGATAGAATGTCTTTCTTTTGTGTGCTCATGTATTGATTGGCAGCTGGGGAGCCCTAGACAGCTTCAGCATGGGGGCAGGTCTCCAGAAAGAGCAAACCATCGGATTAGAAGGCTGAAACTTTCAGCTCCATCCTTCCCTTTAGGAGATTAAGTTAATCACCAACGGCCAATGATTTACTCAATTGCACCATGAGATCTCTAAGCTGCAGGTTCAGAGAGCTTCTGGGTGGGGGAACACACGTTGGTCCTGGAGGTGGCATGCCCAGAGAGGGTGTGGGAGCACAGCATCCCTGCCCCGTACCGTGCCCTGTGCTTCTCTCACGGTGGGCTGTTCCTGTGTCGTGTTGTTTATAATAAACCGGTAATAGCAAGTCAAGTGTTTTCCTGAATTCTGTGAGCTGTTCTAGCAGATTATTGAACCTGGAGAGAAGACCATGGGAACCCCAGGATTGTAGCTGGCATCTGAAGTGGGGCGGCCTTGCGGGACTGAGCCCTTAAACTGTGGCATCCGTGCTAAGTGTGCACAGTTAGCGTCAGTGTTGAATTGAATTGCAGGACCCCTCGCTGGTGTCCCGAACATTGGAGAATTGGTTGGTGTGAGGAAAAGCCCCACACACGTGGTGTTAGAAGTGTTTTGAGCAAAAACAGTTCATAATGTGGGACAGGTCCCCTCAACAAAGAGCTATGGCTCAACGTGGAGATGTCAGCTGTACCCGTGGTATCTGGCTTAGGTCTTGCTGAGCGAGAAGGACAGGGATGGTCGTCCAAGTTCCCTGTCTTCTTAATGCAGGAGTCCCTTTTATAACGTCCCTGAGCCAGGGACTCTGTGTCTTCCCACAAAATTCCATCCCAAAGCAACCCCTTTCCGTTTTGGGACATCTCTAATTTCAACTTGTGTTGAGTTGAAACCCCTCTTCAGTGATGGCACCCGTTGGCCTAAGAGCCCACAAGTGTCCGAAGGTCATTGCTGTGTCTTCTCTCCGTCTCTGTTTCCAGGCTTACCATTTCCTCCAAGTCTCATTTCTTGGATTTTGTGTTTACATCACACGGGATCCTTGCTGCTTTCTTCCTCGGTTATTCTCCAGATGGTCAAAGACTCCTTTGAAATGGATTTGGCTTCCTATAACTGATCCCAAAGCTGGGCTTTGACCATTCACTTCCCTTTTTCTAGATGCATTCTTAGGATTTAAAGCATGCAATTTGCAACCTCTGTGGAAAGCAATATGGAGA